>JAPDSC010031802.1:0-27428 GCA_026290005.1 Latrodectus geometricus | reverse complement strand
TATATATATATATATATATATATATATATATATATATATATATATATTATGTGTGTGTGTGTGTGTGTGTGTGTGTGTGTACATTAGAGAACTAAATTAAACAAATTTGAAATTTGGCTATGAGTAAAATTATCAATGCAAATTTATCTGAAATGGAAAAATTGCTCTAATTGCAAATTTTAGGATAAATTATTAGATTACTAATTAGAATTAATGATGCAATAATCAATGTTTCATATTTTCTGTAAAGAAGTTAGTATATTTTTGCTAAAATAAGGATATTCATATAAAATTCACAGCATATTTCAAGATTTCATGCATTATATAATGTGAGCATGATAATGGTTTATATGAATATTCTTTTTCCTAAATTACTCATTAACAAACAATAAAAAAATTAATCTCCAGCTTTGCACTTTATAAAATGCTTTCTGATTTCTTAAAAAATTTAAACTGTTACTTAACTGTAATATTCTGATTCTGTTATTTAAACAACTTAAACCTCTCAATGAACAATTTTTTTTAAAATTAAAATAGGTTAAAAAAAATTGTGTATTTTTTTTAATTGTGTATTTCTAATCTACATGTATTAGTGTTAAAATATATAAAAAAATTTTGTGAAAGAATTTTTTTTCTTTTAATATAGAATTAGATCAAAGAAAAAGATAATTAGAATATTAAAATTGAAGAATAATAATATAAAAGACAAGTTTCAAAATTTAATTTTGGTTAAATTATGATTTATTTTACTAAATACAAAGGTAAAATGCTTATAGTAATGAAAGTATGTTAAATAAAATTCGTCACTATCCATAGAGGTACCTGAGAAATTCTCATCAGAGTCAGACTAAGATCAGTATTAGAAATAGCGTCAGGAATATAGGTTATATCACTCGCAGGTTGTTTTATTGCTGCCAGACATTTTGAACCATGAAAAGTGCAGGCAAAATGCTACAAAAAAGTTCTTGAATATTTCTGTGAAATATTCAAGAAATAATGCTATTTGTCAGCCCCCATATAAATAAAAAATTAAACACAGAAAAGCTAAAATGAAACCATAAACGGGGAAAGAACAAGTTGCGTAGTTAAATAGATTACAAAAATCCATCCTTGCGGAAATTGTGGGATGCACAATGAAAGGGCTAATGGGAATTGGCAAGACAATTTCCTAAATTATTATGTATTGCTTCTCTTATATTAAAATAAGACTTTTTTCTGTTAAATAATTATTTTTAACATTCTGTTACTTCTTTCAAATTCTAGTTTCTTAAAATGTGTTTTTGTAGAAATTTATAAATTGTTGTTGGAAATAAGTGTTATATGTAAACATTTTTTTAAAAAGAAAGTTTGTTTTAAAATTTACTTACATTTTAATATTTGTACAAATTTTAAATGTAATTTGTTTGTAATTTCAGGTATCGAAGAAGCCAGGAAAACAATTTGAAGAACTTCTTCAAGATGATGCAGAAACAAGTTCTGGAATTTGGAGCACTATTACTAGGTAATTTGTTTTCTTAAAGTCATCTTTATCCTTGTGGATATATTTATTTTTAGAATTTAAATATTGTTGTGTTCAAAGATATAAAAAAAATATCAATAATTTACACTAAACATGCATCAAAATAATAAATGTTTCACTTTTTTAATTTGTTCTGCAATATATTCAATTGAGATGAAATGTTATCCATTACTAGTTATTTCTTAAAAATATAATATCACGAGTTTTGCATTTTTTTATTTTCTTTTTCCCTTCATCCTCTTGAAAAGAATTAATATTTAAAGATGAAGTTGTAAACACACAATAGCAAAAACTTCACTTTATCAATTCATCATAAAAAAGAACTTTATCATTCCTTAAGGGTTATTTATAAGGTTCATTATAATAAAGAATATTGAAATCAAAATGAAAGGAAAACCTATAAACTTTATAACAAAAAAAAAAGCATGGAATAAAATTGTGGATATTTTGTAGAGCTGTTTTTAGCCCTAATTCTTACACTCAAGATAGTTTTCACCCCACAAAGTTAAAATATTTGTGAAAAATAAATGAATTTCGCAATAATAAAATATTTATTTCTTGATTTTTTTTTTTTGTTAAATGCATAGAACAATTTATTAATATTGAAATATTAGCAGATTTATACTTAGTATAAATTTTTTTGAACAATTTTAATTATTTCACTTCAAATGTAACAAAAGTTTTTTCCTAATTTTTCAAGTAAATGATATTTATTATTTACATCATTCTCCTTAAACTTATCATTAAGGGAATTTGGATTTATTCCCTTATAGTGACAAGTTTATTAAGGGAATTGAGATTTATTTCCTTAAATTGCTAGAGACCTCAAATATTTTTGCAATTAAATTGCATTTGTATTGCTAGCATTATTTATATTTTCAGCAGATTATTGAATTTATTTTTTATTTCATTTAATGTTATTAAGTTTAATGTTTATTAAAGTATCTTTTCTTTGAATTAATTCCATGGAAGTGCTTTTTTTCTATGAATAGTTAATACTATGTTACTGTCCATATATTTTTGGACAGTATATTATGTCTGTATATTTTTCATTTGTTATAGTTTATTCTCAGTGTTTAATTTGGTCTATGATTTTATTTTTTATTTCAGTTAAATTCTCTTATTTGTTGTTCATTTCACTTTCTTACATTGCTTCTTTTTGTTTTGTTTTATTTATATACCTCTACCAAAATAAATTTTACTTTACTTTAAAATTATATTTACCTTTTATGTTACACAGAACTAGGTATGTATTTAGGCATACATATTTTATAAAATTCAAGCAAGTATAAAAATTAGTTAGTACTGTACATTTTCTTACTCTTTTTTCACCAAAATACTTTTAAGTTTGTTGCAAATCGGACAAACTAGTTTTGAATAATACCTTGAATTTATCTATGTTCTTTATAATTTTACTGGTTTTATTAACATTTTACAATTGCTTCATATTTGTTAAAGTCCCTTACAATAGTGCAAAGTTCACTACAACTTAATAATGTTATAAAAGCATAAAATTATGTACAAACTTTTTCCTAAGTTACATTATTTTAAAGAAATTGTTCTTCTGAATGTATTTTAAAATTTATTAAAAATATAAATAAGTGGGAAGCCATTTCTTAGTAATAAATCAGGAATATTTTTGTCGAAAATACCTAATTACATTTCGGATGTTAAATTGTTTTAATCTTGTTCCCCTCCCCCAATAGTTAAACTATTTTCTTGTTTTTACTTTATTTAGTGTTTTATCTTTGAAATTACAATTTGATTTAAACATTTTTCTTCATTATATTTGTTGCATAATTATTTTACATTAGTTGAAATTCCCTTTTGTGATTTGCACTATTTTATCTATTGTAGAATTCACAAATATTTTGTCATACAGGTGGACAAAATTCAAACTTAACTCATTTTTTATGTTGTTATAGTTTTTTCTCTTTTGAATTGTTCATTCATATTTTTCAACATACTTGATTGAATTGATATGTAATTAAAACATTCATTTTATTTAGTTATGTTGAGGGTCATATTTATTACTTTCAATTGTAATATAATTCTGTTTATTTTTTGTAATAATTAAGGTATATTTATTTATTATTTCTCCCAGCTTTTGAATTTTGAATATACTAACATTTTTCTGGGAAATATTTCTAATGTCAGTATGCTTATTTTATGCTACCTGCCAAATAGTTAGAACTCTGGTTTTCTATTCAATATTTGTGTGTTCAAATCTCCACTATAGGGGATAGTCATTTTCAAAACTGTAAAATATTTTGTATGTAAATGGCTTAGAAAAAATTCAAGCATGGTTTACAATTCAAATGGTTGGTTGTATTTTTTGTTAAATATTTTATGTAGTGGCTTTTATTTCTTACTAAAGCAATAGAACATTTTAATTTCATTTTTTTTTGTACTACTAATTTATCTTTTACCTTTTATTTAAACTTGAGTACTGCTCATATTTAAAAAGTTTTCCAAAGATATTCAATGCTTTGCAAAAATGAGTATTAGAAACAGGCTATATAGATATGTGGTTATCAAAATAATGAAAACATCTGGGAAATCAAAGTGGCATTTTTTAATGTTTTTTAACTACGTTAAAAATATATAAATTTATATATTCTGATAATATGTGTTAAATTTATATCAAGTGCTTTAAGTTTTGCATTTTTTCAAAAGTATAAAATGTTAGACCTCTCAGATCTACAAAAAGGCCAAATTGTAGGAACTTGTCTAGATGGAGCAAATGCTACCAAAAAATCTTAAATTTTAAGAATTTCTTGACATATAATGTTTAAAGTAATGACAGGATAAATACAGTGTAGCAAGACAAGTTAGGTAAAGCTAAATAGTGGATGGCAAAAGAAACTCATTAAAAAGAGGTGGGTATTGAAGCCAATTGTAATGTTTAAAAAGTGAACTGCAGCATCTCAGCATCAGCAAAAGATTCTATCAGCATCCAACCAAATAAACCAAACCAATCTTATCTGGTTTAGACAGCTCATGTGGACCCAGCAATTAAACTTGTACTCAAGTTTATTTTATACAAAGTGGGACTAATGTACATAGCACAATGCCTAACTAATTAGCTAGCTCTTGAGTGGTTGAATACTGATTTTCTTCCACAAGTTCTCACAGACAGTCTTCATCAATATCAATAGACTGACTAGAATACTTTACATATTGAATGTCATGATTCTTGTTTTTGAACTTTTGGTGCCAAACCTTCAGTGTCATATGATACAAAAGTAGTATCTAAAGCCGTACCCATGATTTAAAGGTAGCTGGCTTTTTGCAACACAACTAAAAATAAATGATAATTTTAATTTGATGTAATGATAAATCCATTTCATTTTGTACATCCATTTTGTATTTAATGATAACGATATGTTTTTACAGATCTTACTACACACTGCTCTAAAACAAGTCTTCTTTCAAATATCAAAAATTGAGGTTTAGCATTTTATTTTTAAAAAATAGCTGTGTTCTAATAGAGGAATAACGATTACTTTTCTATTTAATGATTAGACACTTTGTGTAAAGCATTTTTTGGTACATGATGAACTTTGCTTACAAAGAAGAGTTGCTTACTTATCAGTCATTTTTTTTATTCATTTTGATATAGAACTTTTGTTTATAATTCCAGTATGATACCCATCTTAAAATGTATAAAAATTCCCTATTATTTTCATCTGTGTAACTCTTTGTTATGAATACACATATTTGGTATTTAAAAGCTGCATTATGTATTGACAAAGAATTATTTGATTGATTTTTTTTTTACTTTTTACTGCTATATGCTTATTTTTTGCAAGGGAATAAAATTTATTCATGAACAATTTTTTATAATTTTAAATAAACAAGCCTGTTTTTAGCTTTGTGGGATAGATTGTGATTTTTTGAGCAGTCGTCTACTCTAAAAAAACCTACCACTTGAGGGTAGTTGATTTTTTTTTGGACATTAATATGTTCTGATATTTTATAACAAAAATATTTTATAGAATATATTACATGACATTCTTTTTTGTTTGATTAATCTTTAAGTTTTGCTTACTCTTATTTTAAATTTACTCCATCATATACTTTCATTTGCTTTATAATAAAAATTAAATCAATTTTAATTTGTTAAACACATATTAGTTAAATGTTACTTCTCAAATTTTAAAATATTTATTTTGTTCCTTCTTTATATTTTTCTCTTGCCTGACTTATTAGTGCATTTGTTTGCATGCATATTAGGCATAAAAATTTAATTCACATGTTATGTGTTATTTGGTACAACTTTTACTGGTTAATTTCTTGAATTTCCAAACCACACAAGTGTTGCATGAACTAGCATGTAATTTATTGCATTCTTAAAAAAAAACTGTTTTTTAGTGAAGAAATTGCATTTTTTTTAATTTTCATGAATAATTTTATTTTTTTACTTTTTTAAATGTTTATGAAAAAAGAATATTGATTTTTACCAAAATAAAGTGAATAAAATTCTGACTAATATTAATTTGATGTCAATAAACAAATGTTTATATTCCTTTTAAAATTTAGATTTTAAATTTATTTCTTCTAGCTAGTTCCACAGTTTAAATAAGTCAATTTTTTATTGTTATATTCAACTAGTGACATGAAATAAAATCGTACTTGATTTTAATCTGGCATGCTGTGACTGTAGGACTTATGCATGTTTATATTGTGCTTAAAATTTGTTTTTTTCCCATTTATTTGTTTTTGCAAGCAGCTTGCCTATCATTGGTGGGATAGTCGAGGAATGGAGAAATATCTGGCTTGCAATGAAAAGGTACATTCCTCATGATTACCTTTTTGCTATTGCTGACCAGAAATCTTATGTGTTACACTGTTATAACTGTTTTATTATTCATTCTATGTTTTTATATACTAGTTTTCTTTTACAGTACATTTTCAGGGAATAAAAGTGAATTAGAAGGAGCAGATGAAAAGATAAATATTTTCTCTTTAGCTTCTGGTCACCTGTATGAGAGACTTCTTCGGTAAATATTCCTTTAGTCTTACAACAAAATTATATTCTTATGTAACTTCAACAGTAATCAAAAAATTTAATTAATATGTAGGGCTTATATATATATATATATATATATATATATACACACACACACACACACTTAGATTGATTTGTCATATGAAAATTTTGTATTTCTGTTTCTTCCATTTTTTTAAAGTTTTTTACTTGTTAAATTATTGATTTAAATGCAAATTTTATATAAAGCTTTTAGTAAATGAATTATGTACATTTTTATTTAATTAATTTACAATCTTTTTTTATATCTTGATTTTATATCTTATTATGGATATGAATATATATTAAATTTTATAATTATATTATTCTCAAAACACTTAGTATTTTCCATTGCATTGGAAATATTTTGAAAGCAAAAAATTGTTAAAATATTGATTTATGTCAAAATTGGCATTTTGTTACTACATTTACTGTTTTTTCTTAAATTATTTCAAATGTTGAATACTTTTTTTATTTGCTTTAGTGAAATATAATTTATAGACTAAAATTTAATTGCTAGTAAAACTTTTTATTTACCTAGGATTATGATGTTAAGTGTTTTGAAAAATACAAAAACACCAGTGAAATTTTGGTTTTTGAAAAACTTTTTATCTCCAACTTTCAAGGTAAGTAAACAAAAACATTTTATATTAAAATGCTTATTTATTTATGTTTTTTTTAAATTTAGAATTACATATTTTGACAGTAAAATTTTAAAATTATTATAATAGTTGAATTTTCTTTTGAAAATGTGAAATAACTAGTGTCTGTAAAGAGGTAAATAATAAAATTAAGTAACACATTAGAAAACCAGTATTTTATAATTTTGCAGAAATAACTTCTGTTTCATTTAAGTTGACAATAAAAATAACGACTTGTTGAATTTAAATATATTATAGAAAACGTTTCTGACTAATATCTTTTACAAATTATGTTTATTTAACCTGTGATATCAGTAGTTTTAATTGTTTTGTAATGAAAATTTAACTATATTAATTATTAAAAATATGCACTGATATTGAATTAATTTGTTTTATACTGTACAGATGTTATTTTTTTTTTATTTGAAACATAAATACCATTTTTTAAAAATGATTCTAGGATTTCTTACCATATATGTCTGAAAAATATGGATTTGAATATGAATTAGTTCAATATAAATGGCCTAGATGGTTGAATCAGCAAAGTGAAAAGCAGCGAATTATTTGGGGGTATGTTTACATATTATAATTGTATTTTAACTGAAAATGTGTTTCCTTTTATTTTTATATATGACAAATGTTTCCGGCAAAATTTTCATTTCTACTGTATTCATTTATTTGAAGAATATCTTTCATACCATAATTGAATGAAATCATTACCATTATATTTTAAACAGAAATAGTTTTTGATATTTTTATGATTCTATTCTTTCACTTTAAATTGTATTTTCAATGCAGTTCTATGTTTTTATAGATTTTATTTATTATTATATAGATATTTTTACATTTTTGTGATTTGCTATTTAACATTTGAGGGAAATAGTATTTAATAAATGCAAAACATTTTTAAGATTTATTGAAAAATATACAAATTAGTGTTCTTAATGGAATCTAACAATGTATTTTATTTTCTATCCTATTATGTTAATTATTATGCTAATGCAATATTTATTTAGTAATTATTCATTTCAATCACTAGTTTTAATTTTTATTTCAAATAGTTTGACTTTGTGTAGTTTGTAATCATTGCTGATTCACTTATTTACTATTTTTTTAATTATATAAAAAATAATAATATAGCTAATAAATTTTGGGTTTTATGAAAAATGCATTGTTTTTTATAAATTAGAATATAGTTATTATTTACATACAATCCTTATGGAAAGACATATATCAAGTAAATGAAATGAATATAGTTTTTTTCATTTTTAAATTTTTTTTTATTTAAATTTATATAGGTATATTTTTTTTCATTTGATACTTTTAACTGTAGTAGTTCATAACTATTAAGATGATTGTGATAATTTTTATGCTTTAAAATTTTTCTGTAATGATCTTACATTTGTGAGATGTTAAATTTAAATTTTATTAACAGCTATTGTAGAAGTGTTAGAAAATATGTTAAAGAAGCAATACAAATTACTAATCTTAAAAGATGAAGTGACAAAAATTTAAAGAATATTTCTTTATTGTTTTAAAAACTATTTGTTTTAAAAAAGCTTTATATACAAATTCTTCATACATATTTTCATTATCTCTTTATTTTATTCGGTAATTTAATATTGTTCTTTGGTTTCTAACTTAACTATTGTAATTGTTTAACTTACACATTTAAGTGATTGATATTTTCAATATTAAAATTTTTGTAGTTCAAGTATTTTATCTTTCTAATCTTATGTAATTTTTAAATCATTTAAAATTCAATTTAACTGGAAAATAACAATGAACATTAGCAGTTGATCAACTGCTAAATTGAAATAAAAATATGCGGGTATTTAGTTTTTTTAAAAAGAAATTCGATAAAATTGACACTAAAGCATTTTACTTTATTGGAAATTTTTAAGTTTGCCTGCCTTTTTAACATTAAATGTATAGGTGTGTATTTTAAATGCATCTTTTTAATAAAGATTTTAATATGTTTAAAGAAATTCTTTCATTGTTTAGTAAATTTAAGTATGACATTGTTTTATTCAGCAGATGCTTTATTTTTTTCAAGTTTTTTACTTTTATTTTATATAAAAAGGAATTTATAAGTATTTATAGTCTTATAAGTAATTATATATGTAAAAAAGCATTCTTATATTTTATTAACTATTTTCCTTTTTAATATATATACACAAATATGTTTATTATTAGTAGTAATTTAATTTATTATGAGTAGTAATTTAATTTTATATTTGAAATAGATTATTTTAACATTTTTTTTTCTTTCTAGTTACAAAATTTTATTCCTTGATGTTTTATTCCCACTTGATGTCAAAAAAATCATATTTGTTGATGCTGACCAGGTATAATAGTAAATTTAACTAATTCAGTATTAATATTTAAAAATGCTGGTATTTATAAAGCAAGCTTCATCCAGCTATTAATTCTAAAAATGCATATCGTTTACATTGCAGGTTGTTCGTGCAGATATGAAAGAACTTGTGGACCTTGATTTGCAAGGTGCCCCTTATGGATATACTCCTTTCTGTGATAGTCGAAGAGATATGGATGGCTATAGGTATGTTTAATTTTATTTTGTCTTTAAAGCATTTTTAATAAACTTTGTTTTGAATATATTTAGCATTGTCCTTGCTAATATATATTTTTTGATGATCCATATTTAAAAAATTTACAATCAATCAACTAAAATTATAATAGAGGTGAAGCATGCATATCTTTTGAATTTGTGAATGAGGTAAAAAATTTAGTAATCAAAAACTTGTTTCCTTTTAACTGTCTAAAGAACTTAAATATGGTATAACTTACAGTTTTATCTAACAAAAATTAATTGTCATATTACAAAATTATTCAATTGATACAATATTTAATTATTTAAGAAATTTACCAATAATTGTATAATATTTATTACCCCTCTAACTGAGTATTGTCATTATTAGTTTTCTGATTTAGTACAACCAACATATAATTCTATTTAAAAGTTGTTGTACAAATGCTTATTTTATTTGTTTTGTATTAAAAACTTTTTCTATTTGTTATGATAATTTTTTACATGAAATTATTTATAAAAATCCATTGGTAATTAATTATGTAGTTAATTATTTGTATATTTTATAAATCTTAAATTAATGATAATGTTTTTATCTGTATAATATTTGATTGAACAATTATTAATCATTTTCAAATTTTATGACTGATAACAATTTTAAATTTTATAAATAATTCAATAAACTAAAGAGTAAATAAGTAAAAAAAAATGATTGTTGCCCTTCTCTTTATTTTTGCAATCTTATTCATGAATTTCAGATTGCAGTTTGTATCCAAAGAAATTTAGGTGTGTTTTTTAGTGCATTTTAAGTGTGTTTAATTAAAAATTTACCATTCCTTAACAAAATATAAGCCATAAGTATACTTTGGAAAGTAGTTATATTATTACAAGAAATATTAAAGAGATAATTTTACTTTAATCCAGTTCTAAAAGAAACTTATTGTTAATTATTAATCTGTAACTTTAGTATGTTATTTTTAATATTAATAATATCTAAATAATTATGTATTTTAAAATTAATAATCTAAATAAATATATATTTTAAAATTAAAAATTTCAGCTCTTTTGAGCCAACATATGACTTAAATTTTAACATTTTTAAGAGCTTGTTCATATTATTTTAATTTTTATCCTTTTAAAAATGCAATCGAATTTATTTGAAATTTTAGGTTTTGGAGATCAGGATATTGGGCTTCTCATTTAGGTAGCAGGAAATATCACATTAGGTTTGTAAACTGTTTGTTATAATCTATCATAATATATCCAATAATTTCATTTATCTGCATTAGAGATAGTTTTAAATATCCATTTATTATAAATTGGAATATTTATCATCAAATCTTTATATTTTTAATAAATTGTTCAGTTGTATTTAAGTAAATTTTTCAAAAAAAATAAATAAATAAAGTATTTAATTGAAAGTATGATATATTTTTCTAGGAATAGTGAATTTTACTACTTAAAATTTTTACATGTAATTTGCTATTGGAATATTATTTTGATGTTTCACTTATTTTCTTAGTGCACTCTATGTTGTTGATTTGAAAAAATTTCGTCGCATTGCAGCTGGTGATAGGCTTAGAGGTCAATATCAAGGATTAAGTCAAGATCCAAACAGTCTTTCTAATTTAGATCAGGTAAATATAAACTTATGTTAATTTAAAGTTGTGATTTTGTTAAAAATATTTCCTCTTTAACAATTTAGTTTTATCAGATTTAATTTGGTTTAATACATATCGAAATTTGTTTGAATTTTTATGTGCAATGTTTTTTAAACAAACTTTTAAAGTTTTTAATACATTCCATCTATACATTAGAGAAGCCATTTATCACAGATTTTCTTCTAGTTTTAAACATTGTATGATGTAGATTTGTTCAATATTGGACCTTGCTTCAGTAATTCCCACAAAAATCAATCAGTTCGTAATTTTCACATTTCTGCCAATTAGTTTGACTATACAATATACAGGTCTTGAAGGAATTATATGATCTTTCCTCCAAGCAATAAAATTTTATGAATTATCAAATTTAGTTTAAAACCATAAGGCTTTTCCTACATGTTCTTGAATGGGTCATATTCATAACATGTTGTTTATGTATAAAGAGTCTTCAGAAAAATATTATTTATATTGTTTTATATATTTAAAAAAAATTATTGGACCTTGCACCAGTAACCTCAAAAAATATGATCTTAATTTAAATAGAATTGCTTTAAGGTGTTAATTTTAAAATCCATTTTTATACATTTTCAATTTAGTTTGATTCTAACTATAATTGTCATATAATCAATTTAAAAGATTAAACATTTAATAAAAGATCATTTAAAGTAAATATTTGTTTTTAAAATGTGCATATGTGCTTAAGTATTGGAAATGTAATCAGTCATCCATATCATTTAAATTATTGAAGTTTTGAAAACAATATATTAGAGTCAAATTATTCCTTGTGTGAAAATATTTGTTAAAAAAGTAAAATATTAATTTTTTAATGCTTGTATTTAATAATGTTGAAATAAAATAATTTTTATTTCTTGAGAAAAATTTTAGTTTTAAAATTTTAAATGTTGCTAGTGTATTTTTAAAAGTTTTTTAAAATATATAAAGCACTGAAAATAATAAATAATTTTGGGATAAAAAAATATTTTTCAACTATTTGTTTTATAAATAGTTAAATTAAATCTAATTGTTTTATAGCAAAGCTAATTAATAATCAAAGTGATAAGTGCATAGCAATTTCAAAGAAGGTTAATTTAACTAATATAATTGTTTAAGAAAAAATTATTAATTGCATGGTTTGTGATGGCAAATTGAAATTAAAACGTTGTTGATTTTTCACTCCTTTTGTATTATTTTCATTTTATGACATAGAATTTTTTATTAAATCCTTTCATAGGATACACAAAATGTTATAAGTTATGTTTCCCCAAAAATTGAGGTACTTTCATGTCAATTGATCATTTGTTAACTCTTATAGATACAAAGAGTAGCAAAATGTCTGTATATTTTAAGAATATAATATAAAAGATGTTTTTTTTTTTTTTTTTTTTTTTTTTTTTTTGAAAAACTAAACAATTTTTTCATTATGTTTTATATTTTAATAGTGTTAGATGTGAAATTAAACTACTTGAACTCAGTATTTATGCTAATGCTAAATTTTGTTAAGCGAATCAGAATCTTTCTCAATAATTCCTTATCAAATGTTATTATGATGGGATTTGTTATGGATTTCTCATTTATACAATTTTAAATAATTATTTTCCAAATTTTGTTTAACCCTTCTTTGCATGATTTTTTCTTTATTGGTGAAATAAATCAAGTTGATTCATGTTCAAAATTAAAGGAAAAATAGTTACAAAAATCTTGGTATATATTTATAGTATAAATTTAGCAAAAAACAATATGCTAAAAATTTCCATCATCATCCAAAATTAGATCATTAGCTTAGTACTAAATAGAAATAAAAGAAGAAAATAACAGAAACACATGTTACAAACCTTTCTTCCACTCATTTTCAATTTTTTTAGCAATAGAAACTCTAATATAATAAAACAAAATTATAAACGAAATCATACGTTTATTGCAACTACAACAAACAGCGGAATGAGACAACTTTAAGCTTGTTTTACTGATAATGATACTTGTTTATTTTTGACAGCTATGTTTCTTTTTATGCAATGGACATTAAAAAGGTATCCAAACACGATCAACTTAAAGTGAACTTGTTCTTTTATATAATTCTTGGGCATTATAGGTTATGATGGAAATTTTTTCCATTATGCAAAGAAGGGTTAAGGGGATTCCATAGTTTAATAGTCTGAAATGGCATCCAAATGGTTAATGATGTAGCTTTTGATGCAAAAATGTATGGGTTCGATTCAAACCGTGACTTGAATATTTATATTGTTTGAATTCACTTTAAACTGTAGATTCTAAATTTAATTATCACTTGTGTATAAACAATGAACAATGAGTGAATAAAGTAAGCCAAACCCTTATTTTAATAAATTTTAGTCTCAACAAAATATGTGACATAAGAAAAACTTGAATTTGATAGAACTTTTATAAAATTTCATCAATGTTAAATGTTACTTTATAACATTAATGTTATTAAATTTTACCTTGACCTTACTCTAAATTACATATTTATTGTCTGACTTTGACAGTTTTATTTATAATAATTTCCATAAAAGCATATGATACTTATATATTTTCTTGTGTTATTTAATGTTGAAAGCTAAAAATATGGCTTAAAAAATTTAAATTTTTCAATTTGTAAAAAATCAGAATAAATTTTGAAATATAAATCTTTTGTTTAAGTATCATATTTCAAGATGAATTTGTGAAAGAAGAATGCATTTTATGATGATTAAATCAATTTATTTACTGTGGACATTTTGTCCTGTTTATATAATAGCAAAATTCTACTGTTTTGAATTTTGTGGATAATTGATTAACATTTAGTTTTTCAGTTTGATTTTTATAAAAAATATTTAGATCAAATTTAATTTTTTTACAACAACAAAAAAAAACTTTTTTTATTGTACAAAATAACACTTTTGTACAACAAAAAAATTAAAAATTTTGGTAGTTTGTTTTCAAGAATTTGTTTAAAGAATGTAAGTTTTAAGGCAGTCGGTTGGAAATAAATTATTTTACATGAAACCAGTTGAAACTGATTTCAAATAAAATAATTTATGTGTAACAATATAATTCTAAAAATATGCTTTCCCAACTTATATTTCTTTTTTTAAATTTTTACATTTTATATAAGTCATACTGTTATCATTTCTATTTATTTATGTATCTCTTATTATTTCTGCTTTTTTTTTCTCCATATTTTCTTAGCATTTTTTTATGAAAATTTATTAGTTTTGTAGTGAAAACGCAATACATAGTTTCATTTATTTATAGGCTAGAAATGAAAAAGATTAGTATAGTAAAAATGGCTTCTACTGTATGCATTATAAAATTTTTATTTTGTATTTACATTTTAAATTTTATATAAAAATTACAATTAAATTTAGTACATTATTAAATTTTTATTTTTAAATAGTTTTTAAATTCTTTAAAGAAACTTAAGGTAAAAGAAAAAAATTTTTCCTTCTTATCATTCCTATATTAAGTATTTCACATGTAAATGATATAATTTTAATTTTATGGTTCATTTTCAAATTTATTAACATGACATTGTTTTAAATTTACTGCTAAAAAATTTACTTCCAATATTCCTTGAAGAATTCTTATGTACAAATCTAAATCTTTTTCCTTTTTTAGACATGTTTAAATTTATTATTGTTTATTATAATGTTAATGTTTAAATTTATTAATTGCTTCTAATAAATTAGAATCTGATATAGGTATTACTGAACACATAATTTATTTTACTTAATATATCATGAATGATTTAAAGTGTTGGACGTTAATTCAATAATAATTTGATTGTGGTTGTTTTCAGTGGCTTAGAGACTTAATTAAAATGTAGGTCTAATAATAAGACATCAAAATTAATTTTGATAAAAATTACTTTTTGGATTTTTAACAAAATTGCCAATTTTATGATTGTATAAAATTACCAATTTCTTTATTACTTTGAAAGTGGGTTGATGATTTTTTTTTGGTATTTTGTAATAATTTATATTTATTGACTTTTATTATAGCTTAATTATTATGTGTTACTCTATTGTCTTCAATAGGATTTGCCTAACAACATGATTCATCAAGTTAGTATAATGTCTTTACCTCAAGAATGGTTGTGGTGTGAAACATGGTGTTCTGATGATACAAAGCAATATGCAAAAACTATTGATTTAGTAAGTTTAATATTTTTCAATTTATAAGATGCATTTATTTAAACTTTCATTTGGGTTCTTTTTTAAATGTTCTCTTTCATGAGATTCTTTTTGATATAAAATATTTTAAATATTTAACACATATTAAATATTTAACATGTTTATGTATTTCTATGATTTGTTGTTTAGTTTAAAATGTTTTTTTATTATTTTAGTTAAATTAAAATTATTTTTTCCCCAATTTTTTAATAATCCACCTGATTAAAATAACTTCAATTATTCAAATTATTAACTGATATTTTAATTATGTCAATAGTGTAATAATCCTAAAACCAAAGAATCAAAACTTGAAAGTGCTATGCGTATCATACCAGAATGGAAGGACTATGATGCTGAAGTTAAGCAACTTTTTAAAGAATATGAAGAAGGAAAGATAAATGTTCAGTCCGCATCACAGGATAAATCTATAGGTATTATATTTTATGCTTTTTTTTATTTTTTTATTTTTTGCAGATTATTATAATTTATTAATACTTCCTTCATAAAGTAAATACAAAAGTTCTTAAGTAGTTTTCATGTGAAAAGTGTAATTTTTTTTTAACTGCAATGCCTTTAAGTGATGAAAATTCAATTTTCTGAAAAAATTTATCATTATAATAGTATATATATTTTTTGCATTTTCTATTAAAATGAGAAAATATGCTAAATAATATTTAACTAAAATTTAAGGCTGAATAAATTTTTCTATAAGTAAATTATCAGTTTTGTATGTTCACTGCTTAAAATAAAAAGTAATACATGATTTTTAACCGATTTATCCAAATACACTGATAAGTAACATTGAGTAAAACATCCATAGTTTAAAGCGAAAAAGAAAAAAAGAAAAAGAAAACTACATACAAATTAACATTTTAAGTTAAAAATTGGAAAAGGAATGTATGTACATAAATCTTGATCTTTCAGGTACTCCTCACCTCAACCATGAAATTATTCTGTATATTTTTATATTTAAATTTTTTAATGTCCTAATAGTATATTTGCTGGAATTTATAAATTAATATTTCCTTTATGTTCCTATTGATATTTTTATATTCTTTTATCATTAAATTTTAATTTTACAAATCACTAAATTTTGATGCTAGTGATTTATTAGAATTTAATTCTATTTTATATAAAAGATAGTTTTCTATTAATTTAGTATTTAGATATTTAAATAAATATTTGTCATTTATTTATTGTTTTGATTATTCCTAGGTACAGATTCTCATGATGAATTATGATGAAGAAATTAATGGTATTTTGTATTCAGTGATATTAGGAACAATAAATTTTTAATGAAATTTTTGATTTATTTCACAATATTTTAAATTCATAAAAAATATTTTATCTACTTGTAAGTGAAATAACTAATTTTGAACACGTTGAATAGTTAAGACTATATATTGAATGGAATAAACCACATTATTCAATAAAACAATATTTATTTTCAAAACATCATATGCATTCTGTATTAAACATTCTGTTAAATTTGCATTATTTAATTGATTGATTTTAATGCATCTTGTTATAAGACATAATTTATTCTTTTATTTATGGTTTATGTGTGTTATATTGTTTGAATAATCCTTATTGTATTGAAAGTTGTGATAATGCATTCCTGAGAAATTGTTTTGTTTATATTCTAAATATATATTTGAATAAAACAAAGTATTAGTTTGTAGGGAAATTTTCTATATTGACAATTCTGAATATTACTCTACTTTTATGTGAATATAAATTGAAATTTATAGTCTAATCAGCAGCTTAAAATCATAAGAAATATAATTTGATCATACAGTTGTTTACTTTTAAATTTTTTAAATTAATTTAAATTTTTAACATGAATTCTGAATAATTTATTCCTATAATTGTTCTAGCATATTTTTTTTTCCATAATTAATGTCGTTATATATTATTCTAAAGAAATTATTACATTTATAATGTAAATTACCTTATATAAATTAACTTACATGATAAAAAATAATTTTTAGTTCACTAATTTTAGTGATTTTACTTCTGCAACAAGAAAATATATGAAAAATATATTTTCTTAATATAGTTCAATCATTCAATTATTCATTATCTTAATGTAAGTGAATAAATAAATTTTCAATAAATATACATACTTTTATAAAATAGATGTTTCTTGATCATTTTTTTAAAAATACCCATCCTATATTATATTTCATTTTCTAATTTTATTAGGATAGGTTCACCTGGTCTGTTTTATTATTAGGTTGTATAAACTGTGTGTTTATTTTGTAATTTTAAATTATAAAAATGAGTTTTCTAATCAAGGTTAATTAAAAAAGTAATACAGTTGCCTTTAAAAAGAATTAAAATAAAGCTGCATATTGTATGTAAAATTAAAATTTTGATTTTATGTTTTATTCTCATTTTTAAAAACTGTGTTTAGAAAACCTTAAGTTTGCAAAAATATTTCACTCAACACTGTATTTTGAATTTTTTAATGCTTTTATTTCAAATGATTATTAAACATATGTTAAAAGATTACATGATTAGTTTTCACATACATGAAATTTCAAATGACATGGTAATGAAAGAATAATGAAACAACAATTAATTAATGTAAAATTATACATAAATTTCATTTGTACATGATATTACTTTTTACAACATAGTGAAAAACTGTAGGATAAAATATTTTAAGAAATGGTTATTGAACAATTTCCTAACAATGTTGTACCTATATTTCTGATGTTCGGAATGTGATAATAAAAGTTGTTTAAAACTTGTTTTGTGATTAATGTTAACCTTACTATAAAAACACAGCAAAATTGAATTACCTAATGATATTTGAGTTTTTCTTATTCATATCATAAGAATTATTTACAACCTGCAGCGAATTGAAGTAAATCATTGCTGAAATGTAATACTTTGTCTAATGTTTGAAATCAAATGTCAGCATTTGTGAATTTAGCATTTCCAGAATTGACTTGTTTTTTTATATACGCTCAGTAAGTAGCACATTGGTTAATGGTATTGACTGTAGATTTCAGATAATGACAGTTATTTTTATAAATCTGTTCTTAAGTTAAAATTTAGAATTTTTCTAAGCTTTGCATAAAAAATTAAAAAAAAATTTTTTTTCTAAAATTACATACTTTTTTCCAGGTTAATTTTAAGCAAATTCTGACTTATTTGTTATTCTCAAAATTTACTAAATCGTACCTGTAATGTTTACTTCACTTTGCATACATTCAATTTTTGGAGGATGAATTTTTTCTTAACTTGTTTCTTAACTTAATTTTTTCTTTCCTTTGCAATTCCATCTTTTTTACAAAGAAAAGAAATTAGAAATTTCAGGCAAAATTGAAAGTAGAAAAAAGAGCAAAATATTGATGTCTAAAATATCTAAGAAGATATGATACGTTAATTATAAATCTATTGAGCATAATAGTTTCGGAATTTCCTTAATAAAATCCTTAAGTTATCATCATAATTTCAGTTTAATATCAATAGTTAAAATGAATTATCCAGAAAAGATTTTATGCTACCTCTCTGTATGAAAATACGATGTTTTACCCTAAATTTTATACAGGAAGATACACAATACTTGTTTAAGTTGGTTTTATTTGTAGCTTAAAGTGTAGACATTAATAAAAAATTAATAATTTTTTACATAAATTCACATTTATATATTGATGGTTTTTATTAAATGTGAACATAGATTATTAACCAAGATACCATTTTATGCCATTATATGTTTGGTATATTGCTAAGAATAACTGTTAAATGCTGTCATCACCAGATTTACTACTTTTTTTTATGAATATTTAACTCTATTTAATTCTTGTGTTATTTAATTTAATGTAGAAATGGGAGTTAATTCATATTATGATCTATTTAGATTATTATTTAACCAAATTAAGCCTAAATTTTTTATTATTATTTAATTTATTAAAAATTTGTGAAAATGTTAATTTTAAAAGTTAAGTTTAAGTTAAAATTAGTTTATTTTGTTAAAGTTATCTGAAACCTTTTCCTTGTAATATGTGATATTTAAATACATTAGCTATATTCAGTTTTTAATAAATTTTAAGACACTACTTTCTGACTATAGCATATACAATGAAAGCATCTTAAATCTAAACAATTAATTTCATTATTTTAAGTTTTTGGTCTAGATTTATGTTATTTTATTTATCTTGTAATAAATTTATGCAACCTGAAATTAGACTAGACAGTTTATAAAAGGCAAATTATCTACAAATGTTTAGTTTTATGTGATTCTATTAAATAAATAGAAGAATTTAAAATTTTATTTGTGAATATATTTTAAATAAGAAGGTGTAAGTAATTTATTTCAAATTTTTTTTTCTGACTTAGCATTTTAAATAATCGAATTTTAATTAGAATAACTTTAAGTATTTATAGATAAATATATTCATAAAACATAGGTTTCTAAAAAAATTTATTATTTTTTAAATTAGATTTGCAGATCAAATTAATTTTAATTTCAATATTTTTGAAATAGAAAATTCAAAATAATAGAAAAATTACATAAGGAAGTATCTCAATATTTTGATTGAAACAAAATTGCTCATTTTAATTTTGTTTGTTATCTAATTATATTCCTCTATTTTTTAAAATTGTTAATTATTGTTTTTCAATGCAATTCTTTAGTAAGGAATGTTGTGTATTAACATAAATCAATAATAGGAAAACAGAAAACAAAATAAATTTCATATAAAAGAAATAAATCATAAATAGTTTTCATTTGCAGTGGTATGTAATTATAATTTAGGTGATATAGTAAATTATCTCTACAAATTCACATTATGATGAGAAATGTAGTGTATGAACACTGTTAATTATAATACCATTATTCAATACGCATTCTTTTATGTTTTTTATTATAATATCAATATTGGAATCTTACTAAAATTTTATTTTTATGTAGGTTTCTAAAATGGGGAAAATTATATTATTTTTCATTTTATGTTCCAAAACATTATTTAAAACAACAAAATTTGAATTTTTAATTTCTACTTTTGATTCCATGTAAAGAATTATTATTTAATGTATATAAAATTGAATCAGCCTATTTTTTATGTTTTGCTAATTTGAATAAAATATATTTTCCTTAAAAAAAGACAAGGATATTTGTGCTTTTGAATTTCAAATTGGTTGAGTAAAGTTTCTGTTTTACCTATTTCTTAATCCTTTGGAGCATAGCAAAATAATATACAAAAAAGGAAGTGCCCTCCTCCTCCTTCTTTCAATGAAAGTGAAGAAAATTCCTTATTTAAGAGACAAAATCTGTGTATCAAATTCTGTTTCTCAATTTTATCATAGTCACTCGAATACATTCTGAGGTATGCAGGACTATCTTTTCTTAGTTGCCCTAATGCACTTAATAGTTCTTAGTTGCACTCTTGAGCAGGTGTCCACGTCCTACAAACTTGACATTTTACATAACAGCACCAGTAATATTTACACTTACATCGACTATATGTTTCCAATGTGAAACTTCTAAATCCTCTCCCACAGCACATTGAATCGCAACTGTCTGTCCCTTTTGATGTGCTGTTGCATAGCCTATAAAACAAATAATTTTAGATTTATTTATTTCTAATTTGAAAATAAATGTAAATAAACATTTTCATAAAATATTAAGTTTTTGTTTTGGAGTTTTTAAATATGCAACTATAAAAGCTTTGAATCCTAGTTATGAATTGATAAATAAAAAAATCATTTATTTGGAATGACAAAATGCTTCATTAAATTCAATTTTGAATGTATTTTTCTGGTGTTGTGATCTATTTTAAAAAAGATTTATTTAAAACATTTTTATACAAGAAAAAGGGATAATTTAGGTTTAAAATCAAGTCATATTAAAAATGAATATTCAATTTTTTTGTATTATTTGATTCATAAATTTGATAATCTGGTTTTTGACTTGTGGATAATGGCTTTAAATGTCAACTGAATGGATAATGTTTTCTAAAATAATATTTTTTCTAAACTTTTTTGAGTGAAATAGACATTTTTAAGTGCTGTTTCTAACCCTTTGAAAACATTTAACTTATGAGTTTGTTACCTACAAAATATGCTAACTCTTTGAAAGTTTTTTGTCCTTGCTTTTAATTTATGAGGGCCCACTCACTTCTAGGGTGTTCACACTAGGTGCTATACTATAAAAGAAAACATTATTTGTGCCCTTTTGCCTAAAGGTAGTACATAATGACATCAACCAAATGTCCAAACATTTAAAATAATACATGCTATCCTATATTGTTTAAAGTTACTGAGATTGTTTCCAAGGTTTAAACAGTTTTGAAGTTTAAACACCAAATATATGAATTGCTATGGCTTAAAATATTCTAATATTATTGATTTGCATGCATTTAAATTGTGTCTCTATAACACTGGCATCATATTATGAATAGTTTTTAATTTAGTATCTCCAAGTATACATTTTCAATATATTCCTTAATTAAAAATGTTTCACTGTAATTTCAAAATTTTTGCTGATTGGAACCAATTTTTAATTGAATAATATGATTTAATACATAGTAGCAAATTTTATCAAACCGCATAGAGTATCCTTATTGTGGATTGCTTGAAATCACTTTTAGGCATAAACCTTCATTCACAGTTTATCCATGGCTAATAAATTTGGTTGTTGCAATTTTTCTAGTTGCAAATTTCTGCTAGCAGAAGCTACTAAGCACAACTTACTACTATTGTTTTTGAATCGCGATCAAATGATGAGGTTGACACCTGAGCTAGTACCTTCCATATTACACCAGTATGATTTCAAATGTAAGGTGAAAAAATTGGAAGTGTAATAAGAAGAGAGAGTAGAATATATCTTATTTATACAATATGGATGGTTGGTTGGGTTTTGTGGCGCAAGGTTATACAATATGGAATAGGATGGCTGAGTAAACGTACACACACAAGGAACATAGTAACATGATATAATAAAGTAATTGAGAAAATTTTGATTCATATTATCCAATTATTTGAGAAATATTCATAATTCATTGGGACAGCAATACCAATCAAAGTGGTTCCATGACTCCCTAAGGAAACTTGTTTGCGTAGTTTATAAAACAAATATTTTCACTCCGAGCGAAATCGTTGACGAGTTATCGTTTATTAACTAATTCCTTGGAAAAGTCAAACATGATATAATAGAGTTCTGTCTCCACAGCATTCCTGGAAATATATATATATATATATATAAATTGCCCATATTTAATGGATAGTCTGAATCTGTAAGCTGAATGGCGATTCATTTCTTAAAATTATACAAGTTATGTCTACTTTTATTGAACAACATTATTTTAAGAACCTAAAACAAGCTATTCGATAAATAGTGATTTGAGCAAAATTCGAATCACACTAATAGCAACAAGTTAATGGTAAAAGTTTTTTGTTTTGATATTTTTTCTAGAAGCTACAAAATGAGGACTGAAGACAGGTGTCTGGTCCTATGCCGTCTGATAAACCTAAACAGCAGTTTTTTCTTTTTATAATACAGTATTTATTGCCTAACTTTTCTCACATGACATTCAAAGTGGTGCAGGCAAGCTTCGGATTCTTAAGGTTAATTGATTTGGAATAGTCGTCCATCATCAAGCACTAAGTAATTTTGAACCCCGGTCAGCTGAAGAGGTCACATCTGAGATTGTACTATTTTCTTCACAACTAAGCCTCATCAGCAGAAGGACTTTAGACGTCACAGATTAACGTGGACACGTCCCCAATCCACGGAGTTCCAGCAACCTAGTGAGGAAGAATCTGGTCACATTCTCCAAATCCTTCACTTTGGTGATCTTAACGGGAAGCTACTGAGCCACTAAAATTCAGGCAGAAATCTCAATACATTAATTGCTCCACATCTCTGAAGTATTTTGTAATGATTCTGGAACGCAATTGTACCTTGAGCTTTCGAATATCTAACTTTGTGTTGTATCACTATCCTCCAGCATGTTATTTCAGAAATGCGTATTTGCGATGTTACTACAGCTTTACGTGATTCCCCATAATCATGTGTAGTTTCCTTACCATCGTGCTTATATTCATTATATTTCATATAAAACTATTAGATGAAAACTCTAGTAACAATTTCAAAAATATGATTTAAATTTTGGATACTTATTTATCATAGCTATGCACCCCAATTATAACTAATTACACTTTATAATATATTTATTATAGCGAAATTAATTTTTCTGGGAAATCGTTCATAGCACATTAATATTCATGTATTCTCTCTTACCTTCCTCGTGTTCCTATTGATCCAACTCTGTCATCTCTCAGACAATAATCTGGAGATTTAGCGACAAAAATTAAATCATTCTTCTGGTACATGGAGAGTTTTCCATTGGCAGGGAACAGTTTATGCTTTGATCCTATCTGACGCAGCTTCACCTCGGTTGCAATGTAGTACTTTCTTTTCAGCCGTTCACCAATCTCTGACAACCTTGGAAGTGCTCTCCAGCAAGTCTTTATGTTGCAAGAGCCAGACACTCCATGACATTTGCAGTCGGTCTGAAGGCTGCTGCGAATTGCCTATTTTGGATGTAATAAAAAATGATTTTCTTATATTAATTCCAATAAAATAGTTTAAATAACTAATGGTGAAAGCGTTTTATTTCATTAACAAGAACTCATCAGTTCATAATATTTTAAAATTTCCATTAAAGGAAACTTTTTATCATTATTCAATGATTATTATATTATTTTATTTTAAAAGTACAACGAGGATAAAAATGGCAGTCCAATTAGCCCTCATATTAAAAAAATGATCATAAAAAGACAAACAATTTGCCATGTAAACAAAAAGATAGTTTATATATATATATAGTGAAGAACATGAGAGGTTGCTTAGTCGAAAAATTAACTAAAAAGATTACAAATAAATACTGCAAGACATGAAAAAGAAATGAGTGAAATCTAGCTATGTAGTCCGCGTCTAAGAACATATTCCATCTTTACAAGACACTTCACCGCAATATAATAATCAAAATAAACAAATAGTGAAAAAACTTTTTAAGGAATATTTGTTGATTTTTATGGAAATCACTGATTGATGAATTTTAAAGCAAGTATAAGGATGATTTTTAATACAAATCACTTTTAAAAATTGAAAAGTTACCTTAAAATCAAAAGTAAAATCATTTTATCGTAAAAGCTGCGACTGTTTGAAGTAAAAATTGAAAATGTTAGTGGAATATGGTATTTTGTTAAATTTGTAGAGTAATAAATCTTAAATAAGGCTATCTTTGACTGTCCACGAGTAAGATTTTGAAAAAGTTAATTATTGATGATCCAGAGTACCAACAATTGAATATTTCAGACCTGGATAAGAATAATTACTTATATTGGATAAGGGTTATATTTTAAACGAACCATTTATATTATGTATATTTCTATTGTTTAATAAATAAAGTACTTACGGTAGTCAAAGATATAGTTCAATAAATTCACTTAGAAAAAGAAAAGTTTAGTGTTCTGATGTAATTTAATCATTTGAAGAATGAAAATTAGATTAATATCCATTTTGCTTATTTGTAAAGAAAGGGCGGATTGATTTAATAAGAAAGTAAAGCAATCATTACACTTGTGATTATAAAATGAAGACCATATCTGGGATATAAAAACCTTGTTGGGCTACATGGGTTACATATTTCGACATGATGCTGGTAGGGGTTCGCTGTAATAAAATTTTGACTTAAATTTCATATAGTTTACCTGCAAATTTCATTAGTTTCTGAAATTATTGAATGAAATTTCAA
Organism: Latrodectus geometricus; assembly: GCA_026290005.1. NCBI lineage: Eukaryota > Metazoa > Arthropoda > Arachnida > Araneae > Theridiidae > Latrodectus > Latrodectus geometricus. Next base: position 2,088 of record JAPDSC010031802.1, on the reverse strand, counting down.
TAATTGTACTTTCTAGTATCATATAGACTTTCGTTTGTTGAAATAATCCACTAGGAAACAAAACTATCCAACAAATAAAAGATCTTATCCTCTAGATTAAAATGCGGAAACTAGATTCGTCATTAACATAATAGTTAATTCTTCAGTTGTTTTAGTTTTTAACCCCCACTTTTAATGCTCCTGATATTATCCTCACCTTAAATCAAATGTAAAAGAATCATAATTAATCATAGTAATTTAAAATAAACAACTTATTGTAAAATTGTTAACATGAAACTAAGTTATATAATTAAGTTCTGTAATCATTTTATTTAATTAAGGGTCTCTTTTATTTTACAAGAAAAAAAAAAAAAAGAATTATTCCAAAAACTTCATGAACCTGTCATATAATCGAGAAAAACCATTACATATTTCACGGTTTAAAAAAAAATTGAATTGTGAATAAAATTTCAAAACGAAGGAAGAATGTCATCTTTGATATTAAAATAAATCGTCTTTTCGAAATAACTCGTCAAACAGGTGTTCCTATTCTTTTTAATTGAATCAAAATAGGCTAAACTCACCGCTTAAATACACGCCGAACACAACGTTGATTGAAAGATGGAACTAGAAGAATGAGATGAAAAACGAAAAAAAAGTGGAGTGAGGGCGGGACGTGAATTAGCACCAGCCCCGGAAAGCAACTCAATCCCGAGATTCGGACAACCATTCCCTGAGAGGGGGGGGGGGGTTCGCCAGAGACGTCCTCTGTAATTTCTTCCCGCGCACACACACAAGAAAGGAGTACACGTGTGGTCCGAGGGGGTCAACTTCATTAGAGGCTCTGAAGCCCTCGCTCTATAATTAGTGAAACTCAATAATTTAATCTGCCCGGTTCCCCGCCGGCGGCTGATTTATGTGACTTTACCTCCATGGGTGGCAGTGGCGCGTGAGAGAGAAATGCTGGTGGGTCCTCTTCGACCCCCATCCCCTACCGAGATTGGAAGATTTTTGGTCCCCCCCCCTAGCTCTTACACCTTACGCTCCTTTAGAGGGTTGCCGCTGATTTTGATACCTGGCGAGAGTTTTCTCACGTGGTCGTGTCACCGGCCACTCAGTGGTCTGGGTTGGGTATGCCCACGATTCGAAAACTACTTATGGCTTATTTCTGAGAAGCACTGCTTATGGCCGTGTATTTAAAAACATCTTGTTTTTGAAAGAGTTAAAAGCCTCCAGCGAGAAAAGTATATTTCCATTTGATGGTCTCCTTTCTACGAAAAGTTGGTTGGTCACTCCTTTAGATGTTAATGCTTCCTGAAACCGATACTGTTGAATTCCCAAGAATCAAATCACAGAAGTATACTCCCAATCTGATTATTTTTAAGTTCATGTGTTTTTATATATTGGTTATGTATAAAAAAAATATCTACAGGAAAATATCCCTAGTAATCACTGATAGCTCAAATGATTACATCAACCTTTATGATAACTGCGAGTTTAATGGGATTTTTTGAGTTATTGCATGAATTAGCTTAGAATCTGTCTTAACAATGAAAATAACTCGGGGAAAAAGTCCTTGATTTATGTTTTTTATTCACACTATGGGTAAAAGAAGTTTTGTTTGGGGATATACAGAATTTTTTAATCGAATAAAATGCCAAAATTGATGGGTCGTCACATTCTTTGACACACTTAAGTTCATCACCTACAAAAAATATTGGGCAAGATTTAGTTCGTGCATAAAACTGACTAGAGTTAGAATCACACTTATTCCTTTTCAGTCTCAAATTGCATGGTAAAAATAAATTCTATCATTAGATAAATATTTTATTGAAAGTGGTGGTAAAATATTAATTTTTATGTGTTTTGATTAAAATGGAAACATATTCACGAATTTTTCAAACTTTAAAATACACTTAATAAATAAATAAAAAAATACATAAAATGTGAAAAATAATTTAAGCGTAAAATTTTTTATGATATAACCTAACTAATTAATAGGTTAGGATATGGAAAGAAAATTTAAAGTTATTTATTTAATGACGTTTAAAAATTATGAAAGTTTTTCATTGAAAAAAACATTAGTTTTAGCCAAACAATATTTCTATT
>JAPDSC010031798.1:0-37273 GCA_026290005.1 Latrodectus geometricus | reverse complement strand
TGAAACAATAGCAAGATGGCGTAATGTAAGCAACTTTTGGCTACAAATTAAATTCCCAAATAAGAATTCATCATGAAATCTGGACACCTACAGAGTCAAATATGGCAACCTTAAAAATGTTAGCCAGAAAAGCGATCTGTTAATAAATCTAGTAAAACTGCTATTTACTTATAGCAAACCTAATAGAAATCTCGAACATTCATTGGACGATGAGCTCGAGTTGCCGAAAATCAAGCTGTGACATCACGTAATGTTAAGTCTAGGGGAGTAGCTCAAAATGAAATATCGGCAACTTTAATGTAATAGGGGCTTTACGCTTAACTGGGTACCACTATTCGAACCCCTACACGAACCTTTACACAGGCCTCAGGCTCCTGAGATGGCAGTAGCTGTCTTAAATGCTTTTGAGAGCATTTGATCCGGGAGTCGAACTAGTTCATCCTTTTTTTTTTTCCTGTGTTGTCCATGGACACAAAAATAACAGCAACAATAAAAAATGTATAAGACTAGTCTTAAAATTCTTTAGAAAGTTATGAAATTTATTTTTAAAAGCGGCCGATAGCAAACATTTTTCATGAGTTTTTCTGAACAAGGTATGAAAAAAACCAGAATTCAGAAATGCAAAGGAATGTAAGTATTCTTTTTTTCATGTTGAGAAAGATTTCAAGACAATCGAAACGAATATTAGACGAAAGAAAATTTTTAAAAAAATCGCTGAAAAAACATATTACTGAAGAAATTAGCACTTAAAATAAGACATAGAAATATTAATAGAGCTCACTCACCCAGCGACCTCACTGAAGCAATGATCAACAATGCTTGCACTATCTTCATTCTCAATGATGCCACTTCTCTTTAACCAAAAATTGCTGTTTGTTTTTGATATCACATATCCAGACTTCAAACGATTTCCCAGCTTCGCATAAGACCGGAACGACGCTTGGAAATCAGAGGAAATAACTCTTTCGACACTCACTCTTTTTCTCGCCAATAAACTAGATGTCTCTGTCGTCCTTTCTACTCTTCTACTGAAAGAAAATGCAGGTCTTCGTTTCTGGATCCTTATGAGATGTTCATCTGATGACGTTATCTGTCTCTTTTGACTTAATTGTTGAATTTTAGCGACTGCATTATATTCTTTTTGACCTCTCACCACTTGCTTTCCACTATCACCTTCAGCTCCAGATTTCGAAGAAACGCTTGTGCTTATAAATGTTGTTGTGCATGGAAACTCAATGAAGTTACTAGATAATATTCTTTCTTGTTGATTTTTATCATATCGATTGCACGTGTGATCTGCTTTCTCATCAAAAGTGCATTCTTTGTGATTATGTTGGCATTTTGGTGTTGAATGAAGCACTTTCTCGTGTAACTTCTCCTTCAGGAGTGGATTCTTCTCAACTCCGAATACTATTCCGATGGATTTACCAGAACGTATCTTGCTGTTTTTTATCAACTCTTCAGTGATTTCCTTCTTTGACATGGATTTTTTCTTCCGAGACTTCATTTTTTGCACGTATTCAGTGGGGTATACAATAAGTACTCCTTTGTCTTTAGTATCAAAGTTAAAGTATTCTAACAAAACAGGATCTTTATCGAAATAAGACTGAGTGCAATTCTGTTCGAATCGATCAACTTTCTTAAAACCATGATGTATTGCTGTTTTCCTTAAATTTTTCCTTTCGAAAGTCTGGCCTGAATTTGAAACATTATCCAAAGAACTATCAGAAGACACAACTAAAATACATTCAGTATCCATATCGTAAGCACATTTTAAGTCAGAAGCATCTTCAAAACCAGGCTCCATACTGGTAGGTTTGCTGATATATTCTTCATCATCGCAAAAGGTTTCTTCTTTCTCCGAATTAGCATTCTCTGTAACATCAACAATAGAGAGATTTTCAAGTGTAACTTGTTCATAATCATCAGACTTTGCATCCGTTTCGAGAATGTTACCAGTAAAAGATTTGTGTCCCACAAAACTCTTAGTTTTCACAGTTAGAGTCTTTTCAGAAGCACGATTCGCAGCTGGTTCAGTTGGATTCCAAACCAATGACTGAAATTTTTTTGTATCATTCTGTAATAAGGGCACTGGCGTATCGCTCCATTGGCTTAAGTATTGTAAATCGAATCTTCTTCTTTTGCTCAGTTTGGGGTTCATGACAAGGGAAACAAATTTAGAAAGTGGTTTTGTTCCGTTGACAGGGATCATTTTCATCGAAGAATGTTCTATTTGTGAAGCTGGCAAAGAATAATGATTTGAAATAGTTTTGGTTTTCGATTCATTTTCTCCAAAATAGGGCAAACCCATCATGCTTTCCTTATTTACAACGTGGCTGCATGAATCTTTATAAGTTTGTTGTACTGTGACATTGTTTGAAACGGTCATTATATTCCGCAATTTATTTTTACCATCGACGTTTCTCGTGTCCAAAGTTGCTGAAGATGGCTGCTTTGTGCTATTTATTTGAATACTTTCTCTTTGGAAATTAAAATTTCTTGCACAGCTATTACTTGCGATGCAAACAGAACTGATGCTAGTCAAACTTGAACGATGTATCTCTTTCACAACCAGATTAGTGACATTCTGTTGTTGTTCGGAGACAGTATGAGTTACAGCATGAATTTTTTCACTTTTCTCTTTCGGACTTTCAAAATATGAGCCAGCATAATCTTCTACAAAGTCAACTGTTTTTGAGCACAATGTTTTATCCTCATTTCTATTCGTTTCTTTATCATCTGCTATCTCGGGAGAAGCATCTCGCAAATAATCTTCATCTGCTGGAAACGAGACATACAAAGTATCGTTAGAGTCACTTAACGCTGAACAACTCTCATTCCTCGTGTTGGTGAACGAACTGGAGGATTGGTCAAAATCTTCATCCTTTAAACGAGGCTTCCAAGGGTTGTGCTTTTTCTTCCTAGTGCTGACAGAATTGAGTCGCTTGTTCTTCCCAGATGTTAAGAACCAATTTACTTTGTTGTTTTTGAATTTGTGGTAAGGAGTATGGTATTTCTCTGCGGATGATGAAGACATAACGAAACTTACATCTGAATCCTGATCGAAACAACGGGATTCATTGAATGGATCATCTTTATCTGGAATAAAAAGGGGAGTATCGAAAAGACTCGAAATGTGTCTTTGACCCATAATATATTTAAGAACTTTGTGTCTGTGTTTAGAATTACACACAATTAGACCATTATAGACCGGTCCCTCCACTTTTTTTTCACTAGATGGAAAACCGCAATCAATATCTGAATGAATAGTAGCAAAATTTAAGTCAGATTTTCAAAGCGAAGAAAGAAAAAAAAATCTGCAAAACTTAAGAAAGAGACTTTTACAAAAAAATATTTCTTCGCTGAAATTCTAATATTTTATCACTGAAAAATTTATTAGTTTAAGAGATAATTTTAGAAAATTTAATAAAATACCATTTAAAAAAATATAATTTTTTAAAAATAGTTACACATTTTTACGTTTATTAATTTTTAATTATACATTTTTTTAAATGTCCTTATATAAAAATATGTTTTTAGTGTTAAAATATTTAAAATATTTTAAAGCTCTTTTTGAATCCACCAAATCCTTCATATTGTTTTACGAGATATCAAAAATCTTACTAAAAGACAAATTTTGAACCAAACAAAGAACTATTCATGACATTGAAAATTTTTTTCTTTAAAAATGTAATGTTCTTAGAATATTTCAATGGAATTAGTTCTCATTTGAAAACATTCAAACTAATGGCATTGAATAAATAAAATGTTGGTTAATATAAAATTAAAAATGCTTCCTTCTTGTCAATGCTTATAAAATAATAGTTTGGGGAAAAAGAAATCCATTATTTTCACTTGAACTTTATGTAACTTCTTTTGGATTCACTTTGTAAAAAGGTTTAAAATAGCTTTCATGTAGATTTTTAGGTCTTGCGCGTTACGACTGCTGACATGCGGTTAACTTCGATCATTTTTGATATTTTATAGACATTTTCGACGATGCTGTATCCACATGCGAGGTGCATCTCTAACATCAAAAATACCCGAACGGAATCGACGAAACAAAAATTGTACGTAACTGGTTGTTACAGTCTTATATAGGACGATAAACACCTTTCACAATTTTAGCCACCCGGCTATCTTTTTCGCCCTTACAAGAGAAAAACTAAAATGTATCGAATTTTCTGTTTGTTCTCTTCCATTTTTGAAACCTTGTACTCGTAACTGAATGAATCAAATAAAAGACCGCAAAAGGATATTTTAGTGTCAAATGTCACCTTTCCAACGAGCATAAATCTGAAATTGTTTGATAGATAACTCACGAGATATCGATCACTACAGACGTCTACCGAAAAAATAATGGATTACTTTTCCCCCAACCTAATATTTTTATTTACCATAGTGAAAATTAATTAATTAAATTATCTATTTCAGAAAATCTGAGAAAGTGCAAATTAATTATTAACAGGATTTCACATTCGAATAAATAGAAATAAATTAAAATTTTCCAATGTAATTTTGTGATGTAATAAAATTTTCTAGAATTCTTTTTTCACAAATGTCCATTTAATAAAAATTAATTTATTTTTGGTAAAAATTAAATTATTCCAAAGTATCATTTCACATTTTTGTTGAAAATAATTTGTTAATATAAATAATATAATCCATCTTTTAAAATTCCACAGATTAGAATTAAAGAGGGGAAGGGAAAAAAAAGAAACCCAGCATTCATTCAATTGATTTAATTTGTTAATCTTTCAGAGTTTTACTTTTGCACAGGAGAGTTAATTAGATTGTAATCTACAACTGAAGCATCCAGAAGTGGGAATTGAATCCATGAATAGTTAAATTGAAAGAATGAAGCTACAATCTGGGTCCTGGCGCTTTTTGAACTTCAAACGCTTATTAAAATTCAAGTAATTCACATATTCTTAGGTCTATCAGTATTGTGTGCGAAAAAGATTTTAAATAAGACATGTCATACCATACCATACATTATAAATCTCTAGTATGGAAACTCCATTATTTCAGAGTTGTAGAAATCGATGCCTAGTTTTAATTCATTAATGTTCTAAGTAATAATAATAGTATTTTCCCTCAATAGAATATCGCAGCTTGCTTCATTTATTCTCAAGCTCAGAACTGAGCCAAGTAGAGAAAATAAGCTTAGATACACTAATATACCTTTGTCATCCAAGGTAAGCAATCTTAACAATGAATGAATGTCAAAACAGTATTTAATTGCATGTAATGTGAAACAGTAAATGTTTAAACTACATAATAGTTATTCAAAAATGAATTTTTTGTCATTCATCAAATACAGTCAAATTAAGTATAGAGGAAGAAATTTATTTTCTTCTTATTATTTAATTTATAGATTTATTCAGCGTAAGAAAAAGTACTTTTAGGGTGCCCCCTTGATTCTTGTCAAGTTGTGGTCGCGGTTGTTCGCCAAGCTGGGCAAAATCCAATCGTATTTTGATTGCAACAGAACAATTAATTATTCTGTACCAACAAAAATCGCCAATAAATTCGATAGCCAAACAAAAATTACCGAGTTTGTCAAGAGGGCACCCTTAAATATAGTTTTACCTAATTTTGTTGGTAAAGCTATATTTGAGGGTGCCCCCTTGGCTATTTTTGGTTGGCGCTATTTCTGTTTATACTGATCACCGTGCAAACAAGTATGGCTGCCAAAGCATAATGAAATTGCAATGAAAACAATATAAGCAAACTTAATAAACCATATAAAATGCATAGAATAATTTATCAAGAATCAAGGGAGCAACCTCAAGTATAGGCTAACCACTTTGTTTATTAATTAAAATAATTTAGCCCTTTTTCTTTGATACTTCTTTATAATTGATTATAAAGTATGTATTAAACTCCATTTTTAAAAACTTCATAGAATCGCAATTTTAATTCTACAAAATTATATAAACGGATAAAATAATCAAAAGTAGATGAAATTATAATACTCTTTCTATACTTACATATTTCTTATTAAAAGACAAAATTAAAATTAATAAAAATAATTGATTTACAGATTATCTCCTACACAAACAAATAAGTAAAGCTTTTAAATGAAAATTATGACAAGCCAGATTCAAAACTATAATGTCTAATTTTAGTCGGAAATATTTCATCCCATAGTTCCCGATTATTAGTTTTGACTTTATAATAGAATGAAAATATGTCATGAATCCGGCTGATAAAATACTCTTTTAATAAAACATTTTTATTTTTATCTAACAGTTTACTTTTAATTTCAACAGTGCATAAAATTCAATATGTATTTTCTAAATTTGTTGTATCCTCATAATGAAAGGTTGACTTAAGCATGGCACCTAATTTCGTTGATTGCGTTTACATTTTGGTGGTTCACTGATGATTCCTGAGATTTTAAACATGAGTTTCGAATTTGCGGCCTGCCTTCAATATTCATTTCTGTCAACTTAAATTAAAAGCAGAGCCATTTTTTCATAAAATTTGAAGCTTTTAAGGTTGGATCCTGGCTTAGCCCAGACCCTTGGCGCGAAGAATTTTGATTGGCGATAACTTTCACCAGTCTTGGTAATCCTACTTTGATAATCAATTTTTGAAATTCTTATTTAGTCATTTTTTCTGCCTTGACGCTTTTTTTCCAGTTTTATACCAAGGGAGTAAGTAGGCTCTCCTAGGAATCTAGAATTTTAATCAAAATACCTAGAAACATTATATCAATAGTGCAATATATGTATAAGTAAAATGGCTATTATAACAAAAAAAAAAAAAAAAAAAAATTCAAATATTAGTTAACAAAATTTAATTTTGTTTAAAATTGTTTTAAATCCAAAATCTTTCATAGATAAAACTCTATGGAAATATAAATTTAAAATGTGCAAATGTTTCGTTAAAGAATGTTTCGGAATGTTAAAGAATGTTTCGCAAATGAAAAAATATATCAGTAAATATATTATAATATTTGCAAAACATTGCTTTGTATTTTTTAAATTGTACCTCCAATTATCTAATATGTTAATATAGTTTATTTGTATCTAAATTTAATTGCTTCAATAATGGGGAAACTTCTCATTTTAGGTCCTCCCTCACCATTACCTCATGCTCTGTACATTTTCAGGGTGACATATCACAATGTATCATTAGGCTGGTGACCATCTATTCCTCATTTTCCCCAAGCTCCTTAAACATATCGTTTAGAAATGTGTAGGATATCAGGTGGTGCTTGGTTTACATATAAATCAGGTAGTAATTTGATAAATAATTTATTTTCTGCTTTGTGTAAGCATAAAAGTTCCTAGTTTTTCTTCCTGTTTGACTGCTTATTTTTTTTTCCCAGAAAATTATTAACTGAAAATTGAAAAATATTGACTGGTTCTTTAGCAGTTTTTTCTCCATGTATTTCAAAAGATTATACCAGAAACATTAAAGGAAAAATATCAGAATCGGTTAATTCCCAATGAACGATACGCTCCTTATCCGCCATCTTGTTTTAATAGAGTACCGTACACTGGGATACAGCCTAAATTTAAAAACAAATGTTTTATAATCATATTCAACATTACCCAAGCTTGTGCTAAATTAGTGAAAAATCGAGGGGCATCTTAAAATATAGGTTATCCAAGTATTTTTCCATTCAAATTTCCTTAATTCTCAGTGAACAGTATGCTCCTTGTCCGCCATCTTGTTTTTATAGCGTACCGTACACTGGGATAGAGCCATCAGAATCTTACTAGAAATTTGAGGGGTTAAAAAAAATGGCAGTTTAGTAAACATGTAATTGTTTTTTGTCAGAGCAAAAGCAATTATGTTTGCTATACTATCCCCCCCTTTTTTTGTCAGAGTAAAAGCAATTGCATGCTTGGTACATTTATAAAAAATTTCATCCCTTTAATTTTTTATTATCAATTCTGCATATATATAAAGTTCTTTTGTGCAATATAAAAACTTTTGAGCAAATTCAAAGGTAAGTGAGCTTTATATTTAATTTGCAATGATAACATTTAAATTAAACATTTTATCTATTTATTTTTGTATTAAAATTTTAGACATGGTTCTTGGCATGAATAATTATTATTTTAGAAAGATTATTTTATTCTTTAAAAAGAATTTACTAAATTGCTGAATTTCAAAAAACATAAGTTAACACTCAATGCGACACAGTTAAATTTTTATAATTGTTTACAAAATTTGAAAACAATTGCTTAAATTAATTTTTAAAACCTAAGATTTATATCATTAACATTATATTCTGGGAAATTTCTTTGTTTCTTATATAATATATGTGTTCTTTTATTTCTTTTTATTTAAATGTTTATGTATTAAACATAAAGAAAAAATACATTTAAAAGTTAATATAATATGAAGTGTCTTTGTATTAAATTTTAAAGTAAAACTATTTGGTAGTTTTATGATATTTTTCTATTTCTAATAACAAATAATTGTATCAATATGTCCATGATTTATTTATTTAGGAATCAAGAATACATCTTGTCATGTTCGAGATCTTACTCTAGGAGTTGATTACATGTTTAGAGTGAGAGTTGAGGACCATTATGAAGCAAGTGCACCATCTCCATACATTACTGCTCATAGAATTTGCCTTCATAAACCTCTTACTCCAACAGATTTTCAACCAAAAGATTATGACATTATCATTTGAATCTAGATAAGTATGGTAGGTCTAAGTCTATTGCATATGCAGTCATATTTTTGTATTTTAATATTTAGGCCATATCTTCACAAAAAATCTAACTTGAAAAGACATATTTATTCATAAAATTTTCTTACGTATGATAAGGCACACTATTTTATTAAATTGATGAATTGGAAAGAAATAACATTAAATGCTGTTTTCTGAATAAATTACTAATAAATCTAAGAAATGCTTTGAATATTTATTATTTAAAAATTAAATACTTTTTAAAAGAATTCTGATGTTAATATATGTTCAAACTATTTTCTTGAATTGGAAAATCTGTTTATCAAGAGCAAATAAAATTTTTTTATCTATTATTTAATTATTATCATGTTTTTAATTGCTAATTTTAACTGTTGTTAAATTTAACATTAAATTACATTGTAATTCTTATCTTGAAAAAATAGAGTATACCTTGTAGAATGAATCCTTATAAACTAATTAGCAATTTAATAATTGGCTTTAATTATTAAATATCTGATTAGATAATATAGATTTATATTTGAAGGTTAAATTGTTGAATATATATGTCTCAAAGAACTAAAACTTTTAGCTATCACTTTAATTTGCTTATATTAAATTTGAATATGTGTAGACAGAAATAATAATTATGTAAATGATACCTTATTCAGGATTGAAAAAAGTATTAAGCCAATGTTGATTCAATTTAGAATATATATTCTGGAATATAATTGTTGGGTGTTAGGTGTGATAGCTTGGTAATAGATGAGTATTTTAAACCCATTAACCCTAAAGTACAGTTTGGGATTCACCTACACCATTATCTATGTATGTATCCACGTCCGCAATAGAAATGCTCTTCCTGGAGTATATTTTCTTTGTTATGACCATTTCTAGAGAAACGCTCATATTTCTCTAGAGTGAAAAATGCTCATTTATGAATGATATGATCGATTTTTCTACGCTCTATTATTTTTTTCTGTTTTTGAAAGTGCTGTGCAATTTTTTTTATATTGATCATATTTTCCTAATCTTTTTATGCGAATTTTTATTCGTCATTTCCAGTCCTTGTTTGATGAATTTAAATATCCATAAAAACTATTATTTGTATTTTTAAATCTAATGATTTATGTGGCATCTTTTGGTAACTTATTGATTTCTCAAGCTTATTTGAATAAAACTTAACAATAAACGTTTCACTATGTATGTAAAAGTTATATTATTATTCTGAATGAGAATAGCAATATTTGACCTAAATCAATTCTTTTGGAAATATTAACATAAGTAAAACATATCTTAAAAAATTTTAATAATTCAGGTTTTCCTACTCTAACAAAAGTTTCAAATTATTTTATGCATTTGTAATTAAAAATCTTGCTGAATTTGGTTAAAGAATCTGATCATTAGAACACAAGAGGGGCTTGTTAATTTTATTTATGGAAAAATTTTGTATCCAGTAATTATGGAATAACCTCCAATAAGATGCAATCCTCCAAACAATTAAAAATTGTCTTATTTATTAAGTATGATCAATAGTAATTGTAGGATAAGTTTTAGAGCCAAGTGATTGCTTGAATCTATTGTAATAAATAACAGTTTCAGTGAATTCAATACTGCCTTTTTTAGGAGTAATTAACTTGGAAATGTATTAAAGATGCATAACAGTTATTCTTGTAAAATTCATCTCAGTTGTATGAATTTGTCATTTATAGCACAAAATTGGATTCATTTGCTCAGGAAAGTGGACAGAAGATGTGCTTATACATTAAGAGAACAATTTTGTACTTAGATTTATTACATCATGTAAATTTTATTGTTTATTATATCTGTATTAATTTTTTCATATAGATAAATTATTTATCTGTATGGAAGGATTAATATGGTTGAGAAGATAACAAAGCCTTATATTCTATTATTACCACAGATCTTACAAGGATTATTAAATTATCCTTGTATTTAATTATATTTGTCAGTTACTTCATCAAACAGTTTAATTATATTTAAATTGTTTGATGAAGTAACTGACAAATATAATTAAATAGTGCTGAGTAAGCATTTATTTCCTTTAAATGTTTAATTAAACTTTCATTTTTTTCCCTAAGCTTAGGAAATATTAGTCAGAAGAAATATTTCTTCTGTAAAAATGGAAAAATCTCTATTATTCCTATTAATAGTATTTTTTAAAAGCAGAAATTAAGAAAAAATTTAAATATTTTTTTTTCAGCATTATAAATGTATCTTGCCAGTTTTACTATAAGATTATATTTAAAAAAATATATTATTGGAATATTTTAAATTCCTAAATAAGTTTTTCACATTAAATAGATAAATTTATTTCATATGTTATAAAAATAATTAGTTATAGAAAAAATTTAACTTTATAAAAAAAAAATACTTTTTAAGAAAAATATTCTTCTACCGTGTTAAATTTTCTATTCATATTGTTTTTTCTACACAAATGTATTAATGAATGTAAGATTTTTTCCTTTATAAGAGAAAATATGTATTAGAAATTTTTACATTTGTTTATTTTCCAAAATAATAAACTCATAAGAAGACATTTACACAATAATAGTCATTTTAGTTGAATTCATGAAAATATCATTTAAGAAAACGTGTATAAAAAAATTAAGCATTTAATAATAAGATAAATTATTATTCAAAACTCAAATATATTTTTAATAAATTTTTTCTATTTTGTATAATAATCATGAAGTCATTTGAATCGATTAAAATTAGTTTTTACTGTAAATACTAAGCATAGCAAAATTTTTCATTAATTTCAGAAACTTCTATCATTATTAAAAGGCTTGACCCAATCACAGTAATGATTCAAAAAGATGGAGAGCTCTGTTGTTGTGCCGTTGGTGTTCCATATCCAAAAATAAAATGGTTCAAGGATTGGCATCCACTCAGTGAATCGAGTAGAACTCATATCAAATGGGAAGAACCTGATACGTGCATTTTAACTCTCTGTGATGCTACATTAAAAGATGGGGTTCTTTACACTTGTACAGCCACTAATTTTGCGTAAACGCTACTACTTCAACTATGCTTAGTGTGAAAAGTACTTTCATTTTTTTTAATTTTCATTAATGAAGTTTTATTATTATAGTCTATATAAAAATTCTGAGGCAGATATGAAAGAGTTATTTATTATTAGATACTAGGCTTTTATTAAAGTTATTCCCTTTTCGGAATTGTTTAAATCAATTAAATTCTCAGAAATTTTTAGAATGTGTAGATGAAATTTAATTTTCATACCAATAGTAATTTTCTAAAAATTTTATTGAAAGACAACCTGCATTTTTTAACATGAAATTTTAAAAATTCTTCTATATTAAAATTTTATTTGAAATTTTTGCTAAAAATTTAATCAAATCATTTGTCAAATATTAAAGAAAAACTTCTCATTTAATTAATTCTTCAGCATTTCAAAGCTTGTTTTACAAAAATAAATTATTTTTTTGTAAAACAAGCTTTGAAATAATAAAATAAAATAATATTATTTTACTGAGGCAATAAAATTTTGTTTCACACTGTAAAATGACAGGTGTGGTAAAATAGTAATTGCAATGTAATTAATTTGCATAATTTACTGTAATAAAAATTAAATTATTTTCATTGTTTAAAGTAGGTGATGTTTTATTGTTGTGTTGATTTATTCACTTTAATATTATCCATATATTACTATGATCTTTGACCTCAGCTTTTACATGTGGGGGTGGAGTACTTTTACCTAACATAATTAATCATGAAACAGTCACTGAAAGTATTGATGGAATTCACCATTGCATAGTTGTAGGAGGATGCTCTCTGTAGAAAAAGTCCCCAGATTCTTTACCAGCTACTGTTTATCAATGTGAGAGAGATATTGAATTTATACCTTTTATATGAATATTTGTCAAAATGGTATTAAAGAGTTTCCCAATTTTCTTTTCTTATAATGCATGAATATGGCCCACTATCTATGAAATGATCTTTCAGAAGGTATTTGACATTGTAAACATTAAAATGCCTTACAACAGCCTTAGGCCATTAGGTTTACACAACATGGTGTTAAAACGATGTTAAATAAAGGAACTTGAATGTTTAATTTAATACTTGAATAATTGATTCTTTATTCCATTATAAATTTAAGCTTTGAATTACAATATCATCCCCAGACTTAGAACCCATTAATTAGAAGAAAAATTGTTAAGTTTATTTAATAACCTTATAAATAATGTAAGATTAGTTTCATTGTGGCTTAGTGGTAGCAAAATGTTTGCCAGAATGAAAGATCCCTAGTATTCAATCTCTGCAATGATTGAAAAAGGGTGATGAATTTGCACTTCTGCACTATTATTTGTTGGGTGCTTTGAAGTTTCCTGGTTTCTTCCCTTGCAACATGTGTATAGACATTTTTAGAAAATACTTTCCAAAGACATTTTATCTGATGGACATTAAAATGTCTTATAAAAGCCATATTGCTTTAAGGTATTTCCTATGAAATGTCAAAATAATGTAAGATTATCAAATAAACTAACTTAGCTGCTTAAAATTAATTTATTCAATTTAAACTTTTACAGTATATAAGATATTAAACTATTTTGGCTGTTTTAATCAACATACAAATAATTTATTCAATTTTTTATTTTAAACTTTGAATTACAGTATTATTCTAATTATTCAGATCTCTATAATCAGTAACTTTGCTCAATATGGTTAAAAAATTAAACATAATTTGAAGTATTGCTGAAATATATATATAAAAAAAGTATCAATTTCAGTAGTTTATCCAGTTAAAACCTTTTCTTGTTAATCCTTACAACTTAACATTCATGTATCTAAAGTATGTTTTTATGAGCATAAAATTTGGTGAAATCTGTAGATACTTAACATTTTTACTAATCTGAACTATAAAAAAATGTGTATGTTTTTTTACCATAAAATTGTCACAAATAATACTCATTCTCCATATAATTTAACTGTTTTACTAATGAGTATTTAATTGATAAAAGATTAAATTAGTTCTATACAATTCAGAATTTCAGTATTTTATATAGGTTCGGTTTTCATCAAGTCTGGATTATGAAAGTTCTACTGCAATTTCCTCAAATGCATACAAATTTTGTAATAAAATATAAATTTATTCACCTTAAAATGGTAAAAATATCAATGACTATTGTTATTACTTCTGACACATATATTACTTTTTTAATAAAAAAAATACTGTGATCTTCCAAATTTTATGTTTTGCACTATTTTTAAATTGTGTCTAATATTTTGATTTTATTGTTGTAAACTTTATAAAAACTTATTAAAAATAATTTATCATAATACCAAGTTTCACTAGTACTATCTGCTTAAACTGGATTATCTTAATAGTATTGTCAATTTATACTTTTAAGATTTCTGCAGAGAAAACTAGAATGACAACCATAAATTAACTGATAAAAATAGAATTGTTATCTAAGAGAGTAATAAAATAATATTAGAAAATCATAAATTTTGCAAACAAATTTAAGCTCTGAATTTTTTTGGCATGTTATTAAATTACTTTGTATTGATGGTTACATATTTTTATTAAAAATTAGATTTTATTTCAAATAAAATGGTTGCTATTTATTCAGTTCCTACTATTAGTTCACACACAATATGTATCCTGTTTTATGCATATAATATAAAATATAAATATTCTATATATAATAAAGTGCTATTTATTTTTATTTGCCTAAACTGTTTTATGCATTCATGTTCTATGTCAAAAAAAAAAATAAATAAATAAATAAAATAATTTTTGTTATTTTGTATTCATTTTGAAATTACAAACTACTTCTCTGTAAATTGTAATAAAAATATTTTTTAAATTGTGCATCATTTCATGCACAATTTAAAAAATATTTTTATTAACTTTTTTAAATAATGTTTGTAAATTAATTAATTTTTGAGACAGTTTACTAATTTTCAGATTGGTGATATACTTCTGACAAGGTTAAATTGTGGCAATATTAAAATATACAATTTTGGTATGGCTACTCGATTGTATCATGCTTGGAATTCATTCGTATCATATGGTCATCCAGAATTTGTAGCTCCAGAAGTAACCAACAAACAACCTGTGACTTTGGCTGCTGATATGTGGTACATATTAGAAATCACTTCAAATTTATCCTTGTTTTTTTTATTTTTGTATTTCAATTTTATCACTTTAGATCAATGAAACTTTGGAAGTATATCATAATCAATAAGATTGAAATATGGCTAACTGTAATCCATGTATTTAAAATAATTAACCTTAAATAGTAAAATGAAAAAATGGATAAATATAATTTAAAAAATATTTAAATAGATATATACAAATATATATTTAATAATGTATCATTTTATATATATATTAAAACTATATCTATATAAGTTTTTATTTTAGTAGAATTTTAATTGATTATTTTCTTCAAATTTTTTTATCTAATGTATATTTATTTTTTATTTCTTAAAGATAATTTATAAATATACTAACATAATTTAATTGTAAAAATATTCTGAAAAATAAAATTTTGGTACATATTAGTTTACAAAAAAATGTAATATTGTTTATAGTTAGAAAATTATATGATTCATAATAAATAATTATCATTTCATGCCACTGTATTTTAACACAAATGATTTATTATTTATTAATTTTTGTTTCTTTTGCAGGAGTGTCGGAACTATATTACTACCGTTTACTTTTATAAATTATAAAAAATTTATACTAAGTATTTTTACAAAGCTTATTATCAGAAAAATTGTAGATTATCAGGGAATTTTCATAAAAGTTTGAATGTCAAAAAATATGCATTAAGAGTAAAACTATGTGCTAACCGTTTGTAAAACATAAGAAATATTGTCAGAGTACATACATTTTCTAAATGTATATTACTACTGTTTACTTTTATTGATAAATGTTACAGTATCTTAATAATATAAACACACTCTTGTAACTTTTTTTCTTTCATATGTATCTTCTGACTGTTTTACCTGGAAAAATTCTGAATTTTAAATTGCTGTCCTTTTTTAAATTTTAAAGCATAAATAATGAAAATATAGTATAGATGATAATGAAATGAAAGTCAATTTTAAAACAAATTTTTTTTTTTTTTAATTAAAAGTCAGGACTATATATATAAAGTGAAACAGATTATTGAAGAAATTTTCATAAACTATTTAAATCAAACAAATTTTATGAGTATCATAAATATTTTTTTCACTTTTTATTTATTTCAAATGTTGAATTTCAAGTTTTAATTTTATTTATAAATGTCACTACTATTTATAATGTCTTAAAATGTAAGAGCTGTCTTATTATACATTTTTTGAGTTTTGTCCTAATATGTATTGTTATTCTAAAAGCTAAAAATCTTCTAGCATTTGTGTTTACATCAGTATTTAACTTAATCTCGATGTTTAAAGAAAACCGAACCAAATATGAATATTAATGAAATAATAATTTTAATTGAATAGAAAGTTAAAAAATAAATAGTAAATTTTAAAAAATATTGAAATGGCAATCAAACCCAAAAAAACTCTTTAATTAGTTATTGCTTATACTTAAATATTTAAATTTAAGGTAAGTACAAATAAATAAAAAAGAAAATTTATAAAAATTCTTGAATAAAGTTCATTAAATTATTTACTTAAAACATAACATTTTTGTTTCGTACTATGACCTTTTTATTCCTTGTCTAATTAGAGAGGAAAAAATATAATGCAATATTTTACTAGGAATTCTCTTTCCTTTCTCAAAAAATAGATGCTTAGGTAAAAGAAAAGAGTATTCCTCTTGCACTGAGGCTCATGGTATTTTAAAATGTTTTCTGGGTTTCAAAAAAAAAAAAAAAAAAGCTGCAAACTTATCTTGATCTTGCAATCATATGAAGTTGATAATTTTTCTTGTATTCTTAGCATTCAACAATAAACTTTTTACAACTGTATGAAATTATACCTCAGTATTGTATATGACGATGTAACTATTGAATGGAAATTCTCCATGAGTAACAGCATTATTAAAAAAAACTTGCTTGAAAGAAATCTCACTACTAACTAATGATGCAAACAGATTATATAGAAGTATAAATATAAAAGATGAGTCATCATTACAAAAATGTATTAAGATATGTTAAGTATTCACAAGTATCCTATAGTTATGTTAAAGGAAGTTAATGAAATAAAGTGAAAATAAAAGAACATTACAATAGGGAGAAGGTACAATAGAAAGAATAAAAGTGAACAAGTTAAAAATTGAGAAGCTGCCAGAAACATGTTATTGATAATTGTTTCAATTTTCTATGGAATTGTGCAGTAGACTAAATGATATATTTATATCTGATATGCGAATATACCATGTATCTATTGCCAATAAATTTTGTAGTGATACTGGCACTGCTGTTCTTTAAATTGAAGGTAATATTGACAATATTACTTTGGCTTTTCAAGAAAAGTTAAATTGATATTAATAAAGGAATTTTTAACTAGAATTCTGAATTAAGTCATAGGCTCTCTTCATTCAATCTTGTTTATCTATTATTTTTAATCCAAAAACTTTGTATTTATATCATTATCAGTTAACAAAAAATTTAAATTTCTGTCGCTAATATTTTTGTTATATAATTTTATTGGGTCTCTTAACAATACGTCTAAAATCAGCTATTTTAAATTCTGACATAATTTAATGTTTTCATTATTATCTTTTTGCTGGTTTATTTTCATACATCAATATATACATTATTTAGCAAAATAAAAAAAAATTAATTGTGTATAAATTTGATAAATTATTGTTTCATTAAAATTATAGCCAATTAACTATAGAATTTGATTTTCAATTAGAATTATGTTAAGCTTTTATCATTCCATAAAATTAAAGCAATAAAAAAAAATTATTTGTGTATAAATTTGATAAATTATTGTTTCATTAAAATTATAGCCAATTAATTATAGAATTTCATTCTCAATTAGAATTATGTTATGCTTTTATCATTCAATAAAGTTTATGCCAAATATAGTGACAAATGGAATAATTTCCAAGTACTCTAATTTGTTGTTAAATTTTCTTTCTGTTCAAGTTACAAACATTTTACAGTGTTTTTAAATATTGATAAAAAAGAGAAATAGATACATTTACTCTTAGAATTAATAAATTTTAGCATATAAATAATATTTATATAATTTACTAATTATAAATATTTTTAGGAAAAAGTAGGCCAAAGCATGAAACAATTAAGAAAGAAGTACAAAAGCAAAATATACCAGGTAATATTCTTAGTTCGAAAGTCTTAATATTTGTAGTAAATTTTGTTCTACCCCCACAACCTTAAAAATTTTATGAATATATTAAATTATATAAATATTAAAAGTAATTCTTCAATTTCTAATTAAATATTAAGTTATAATTTAATTTTAATGAAATATTTTTCAAAAAATTTTATTGCAGTTTTTGAGTAATATATAAAATGATTTCAAATGTGTAAAAAAATTAAAAGTAAATTTTTGTTTGATTTATAAAATTTAATTCCTGTTCTTGATTTATATAATTTAAAAAAAAAAAAAAATTTAACTACTTTATTGTAATACCTCTCTTAAATTAGAAGTTTTTGATACATTTTTGTGCAAAATCTTAAAATTGTTGAATGTACTAAGTTTATCAAGAAAAATAGCAGGAACTACTTAGCTTAATAAATTAATATAGTGTAATATTTATTAACTTCACAAAGGGAAAACTTGGAAATTATGATTTTTATTAATGCATTATTTAAAAATTGACCTAAACAGTCTTAAGAAAATATCGAAAATATGATTTCGTTGTTTGGCTATGAAGCAACTAATATAATTTTGTAAATATTTACTCAGAATTATTAAATCATTATGACTTATGTATTATTTATAATATTTGTAAATTATTTTAATTTAACTTATGATAATTACCATGACTGATTTATATCATAGTCATGAAAATTGATGGACACTAACTTTTCCATAAATATAAAAACCTTAGTTAAATAGGTGCCAAAATTGGAATTCTTAAATTTTAATCAAAATGCCTAAAAACATTATGATATCAACTGTGCAATATATTTATAAGTAAAATTTCTATTATAGCAAAAAAGAAAGAAAAAAAAAACAATTTTGAATATTAATTTACAAAAATTAATTTTATTTTAAAACGTTTTAAATCCAAATGGTGCTTGGTTTACATATAAATCAGGTAGTAATTAGCTAATTTGAAAAATAACTGATTTTCAGCTCTGTGTAAGCATAAAAGTTCCTAGGTTTTCTTCCTGTTTGACTGCTTCATTTTTTTCACCATATATATTTCAAAAGATTATACCTGAAACATGAAAGGAAAAATATCAGAATCTTACTAGAAATTTGAGGGGTTAAAAAAAATGGCAATTTAGTAAACATGTAATTGTTTTTGTCAGAGCAAAAGCAATTGCATGTTTGGTACAGTTATATTGAGTTAATTTTTTACTCTCCATTCTGCATACATATAAAGTTCTTTTGTGCAATATAAAAACTTTTGAGCAAAATTAAAGGTAAGTGAGTTTAAAATTTAATTTGCAATGATAAATTTTAAACTAAACATTTTATATATTTATTTTTGTGTTGAAATTTTAAACATGGTTCTTGGCATGAATAATTGTTATTTTAGAAAGATAATATTTTTATTCTTTGAAAAGAATTTACTAAATTGCTGAAATTCCAAAAATATTATAACTTAGCTCTCGATGAGGCACAGTTAAATTTTTATAATTGTTTACAAAATTTGAAAACAATTAATTGCTTAAATTAATTTTTAAAACCTAAGATTTATATCATTAACATTATATTACTAATTTACTAAATTGCTTAAATTCAAAAAACATAACTTTTATTTGTTTTTATTACTAGTTTTCTATGTATGTAAAAATATAAGAAATTAAAATTGGTAATATTTTGAGTATTTTCCTTAAATATTTGAATAATTTATTGTTTCATAAGTACTTAATTTGGTTCAATATTTTATATAATATCTAACTAGTAATCAAGTATTTTAAGAAACATATTTTCAAATCTTTTGTGAATATTTTTAAAAGTTTGTTCAGGCATATAAGAAGTACTTTAATCAGTCATTGTATATTAAGTAAAATAATTTCATTAAATTTAAGATCATTAATGTTTTTAAATAATTAATTTTGTGTAATCTTTCAGAAATTTCTAAAAACTGGATTTATTGTTATTTTAAATTAAAGATATTTTCTATTTTATGCAACCAAATATCTTTTCGTAATATTAAATTGGTGAAAACTTATGATTTGAAGTAAATTTATTTGTAGTCAGAGGAAATATTTCTTCTGTAAAAATGGAAAAAGCTCTATTATTCCTATTAATAGTATTTTTTAATAGCAGAAATTAAGAAAAAATTTAAATATTTTTTTTCAGCATTATAAATGTATCTTGCCAGTTTTACTATTTCTATGATTATATTTAAAAAATATATTATTGGAATATTTTAAATTCCTAAATGAGTTTTTCACATTAAATGGATAAATTTATTTCATATGTTATAAAAATAATTAGTTATAGAAAAAGTTAAACGTTATAAAAACAAAATCTTTTTAGTTTATTTGAAATATATTTAGTTATTGTTTTTTTTTTTTTTAAAAAAAAAAATAGTTTTTAAGAAAAAATTTCTTCTACCATGTTAAATTTTCTATTCATATTGTATATTCTACACAAATGTATTAAGGAATGTAAGATTTTTTCCATTATAAGAGAAAATATCTATTAGGAATGTTTTACATTTGTTTATTTTCCAAAATAATAAACTCATACGAAGACATTTAAACAATAATAGTCATTTTGGTTGAATTCATGAAAATATAATTTGAGACAAAGTGTATAAAAAAATTAAGCAATTAATAATAAGATAAATTATTATTCAAAACTCAAATATATTTTCCTGCTAATTATTCAACTCCTCATCTAAATTCTGTTTGATCTTCACATTAAATTTGTTTGTTTCTATATATTTCCATATAAGCATAAAATTTGGAACAAATATATTTGAATTATTTGTTGGTTCTGAAACATAGATTACACATATAATTGACTGATTTTAAACAAGTATTAGGAACAATTATTTTTATATTGATTCATGTATATTATTTACATTATTATGAATATTATTTACATTATTACATTAAACATTATTTTTTATTTTTTAAACAGGTTGAGTCTAGAAAATTCATTTCTTGAAAGGTCGCAATGGTCAAGTAATTTATGCGTGTGCATGAGTGAAAATGATGTTGGTACATACACTTGTGAATCAGCAAATGAGCATAGAGAATCTGAACATAAAATAAAGCTCTTAATTGCAGGTGCGTATAATGGCTGAATTCATTTTTATGGTAGCATTATTTTTAATGTTATTTGTTACTGTTTGAAAAGAATTGCTAACTATACTTAAATTAGATATTTCATTATTTATCAAATTTCATCTCTCAATTTGTTGTATTTTTATAATAAGCTTCAGGAAGATAAACATTGGACTTGTAACAAATGCAATCAGGTTTTGCCAATAATCTTTTTCAATTTTCTTTGTGATGTCAATAAGTTTTAAAATGCAAATCTATCAATATTATTTTTTTCTGTCCCCTATTACTCTTGCTTAGGAAAGTTACTTTGTTGTGAAAAAAAAAGGTTTTTAAGTATAAATCTATGTAAAAAATTATATTTCATAATTCACTGAAATAATTATGTAATTAATATTGGCATCCTTTTAAAAACATTGTCAGATTTTTTCAATGAATGCAAAAATGAACGATAATGTATCCCAACTCTTATCAGAGTTAATAAATGTTTGTAATTTTTTAGATGAGTTTATTCTTCTTCCTTAACCTTTTCTATAATTCATGATCCAAAATAGAGTTTTTTTGTACAATTTTTATTTACTATATTTAAAAAATATTTCCAAGGCAATACTACCAATTTTTAACCATCAATTCACAAGAAAGTATTACATTAAGATCATAAATTCTGTCCACAAAATGATTTTTAATTTTTTGATATATTTAAAAATTGTATTTTATTTTCATACTTTTATTAGTATTCTTTAGATATACATAGTTACAATGTAATTACTTTATTTTATTTTATTATTCATAATTTGAAAATGTAAATAAAAGGTAAATTTATGTTTAAGTTAAAAAATATTTTTAATTATGTTTAGAAGCTTAGTTGTTACATTATTCCTTTTATTCATTTCTTTTGCACCTAAGTGAATTATATTGTATATTATAAGATATTTCATTACATTGTGAACTTTTTCATTATTGCTGTAAAGAAACATGTTTATTTACATTAATAAGTGTGCCTTACAAATTACTAATGAGAATCAAATTTCAACATTTTGAAAATTTAAAATAAAAATGTATATCATCTAAATGCAAAAGCTATGTTTAGAAAAGAACTCTATTTTTTGAGAATGAGCAACAAATAATTTTAAATTTGGATTTCTCAGCAATGTAAATTTTTTTTTTCGCTTTTAAATTTAAAATGAAAATAAACTTGTAGATTAAATTAGATTTTTCTTTAAAATTATTTTCCTCTTAAGAAAATTCAATATTTTTTAAATATCCTTAAATATTTATATCTTTCAAGTTCTTAACAGAGTTTAACTTATTTTTAAATAAATTTCTGGAATATAGTATCTTAAAAATAACTATCAATATCCTATTAATAAAAGCTATAGAATAATAAAGTCATCGTTTCAATATGTGGTATTGATTTCATCCTTTATTGATTCCACATTTGTATTTTCATTTATGGAAAGTAATTCATAAATAAATAGAAATTTGTTGAAAAATTCACTTTTTAAACCATCTTTTGAAATTTCCAAATTTTTCATACTTGCATTGAATATTAATTTAAATGATCATAAAAAATGTTTAGACTTTATTAAAAAGGATATTGGTATAACAATAGAATATTATATGAAAAATGATAATAATCTTAAAGCTGAATTAAATACATTCTGAAATGAGTTAACGAATATTTTAATAGACTACATATAAAAACTAAAAAGTGCCCATATTTAATCACTGAATAAACAGATGCCGTATTTTTCTTTTGATTCATTTGCTTGCTTAAATTTAAAAACTTTTTTTAAGGGAAAGAAAATCTGATTTCATTAAAATTTAATAAAGCTAAAGTTTTTCTGCTAGTTGTACAGATTTGAAAATAGCTTAAGGATGTATGCTTGGCCATTGGCATTTATTAAATTCAAATCTTCTTAAAAAAATGGAAATATTTAGAAGAATTTATTTTAATGGAAACAGGAAATTATTGATTTTGCCACTCAATAATGTAAATTTTCTTATAAATGTACTTTTATACATAATCTTTACTTATATGATAAATAGTAATTGTGCTGATGGTAATGATGGTATTAAATTATTGTGTTGAAAGATACATTATAAGCAAATCGATATGTGATGCATTTGTGTGTGTGTGTATATACATATGAATTTACTATTTTTATTCTTAATTTTTGCATTGTTAAGAGTGTGAATAGTGAATGATATTTTATTTGATATAATGAAGAAATATAATTATAAAGAATTTCTAATTATTACATGTTGTGAATTTGTTATTGTCATTAAAGTAGTTGTTATGAACATGATATGTTTTCCATTATTTTACTTGTTAAGTCCAAATAATTATTCATATTATTAAAAAAAACATAATTTTATTTATCTTTGGTTTATAGTTAAATGTTAACAATGCAATTAAGGAATTTTTAGAAAATTGATAATCCTTAAAAGTCCCTTAATTCTTTTGTTAAGATATTTATACAAAACATTTGCATGTACATGAATATTTAAAATAAATATATGGACAATTTTTTGTTAAAATAAATATTTTTGGGAATTATGTTTTATGTATGTATATATATATATACTCTTGAATAAAATATTTCTACGCTCTTAAAAATATTAATTCTTTTATCAAATTAAAGAAACATTTATCTGCTGAGATAAAATAATGTTTAGTCTGTTAGAAATATATATATATATATATATATATATATATATATATTAAATATTGTGTGTTTGTAATTTGATTAGATGTTTTAAAATACATTTAAAAAATTAAATATTACTTCATTTTAAATCATTCTCTTCAGTTGGTGTTAATTATTTCATGTATTCAAATTTTTTCTATTTTGTATAATAATTATGAATTCCTTTGTATCGATTAAAATTAATGTTTATTGTAAATACTAATGGTAACAAAATTTTTCAATAATTTCAGAAACTCCCATCATTACTAAAAGGCTTAACCCAATCACTGTAATGATTCTAAGAGGTGGAGAGTTCCGTTGTTGTATTATTGGTGTTCCATATCCAAAAATAAAATGGTTCAGAGATTTGCATCCACTCAGTGAATCAAGTAGAATTCAAATCAAATGGGAAGAACCTGATACATGCAGGAAGAGCCTGATACATTTTAACTGTCAGTGATGCTATATTAAAAGATGGGTGGTCTTTACACTTGTACAGCCATTAATGTTGCTGGAACTGCTACTACTTCAACTATGCTTAGTGTGAAAAGTAATTTCATTTTTTTTTTATTTTCATTAATGAAGTTTTATTATTATAGTTTATATAAAAATTCTGGGGCACATATGAAAGAGTTATTTATTATTGCATACTAGGCTTTTATTAAAGATATTCCTTTTTCTGAATTGATTTATTAAATTAAATTCTCAGAAATTTTTACAATGTGTAGATGAAATATGTGAAATGACCAATAATAATTGTCTATAAATTTTATTGAAAGACAACCTGTATTTTTTAACATGAAATTTTAAAAATTCTTCTATATGAAAATTTTTCTAGAAATTTTTGCTGAAAAATTTAATCAAATCATTTGACAAATATTGAAGAAAAACTTCAAATGAGAAGAAAAACTTCTCATTTAATTAATTTTTCAGCATTTCAAAGCTTGTTTTAACAAAATAAATTATATTTTTGTATAAATAGCTTTGATGTGCTAAAATAATAATATTATTTAACTG
The DNA here is from genome assembly GCA_026290005.1 of Latrodectus geometricus. Classification (NCBI taxonomy): domain Eukaryota; kingdom Metazoa; phylum Arthropoda; class Arachnida; order Araneae; family Theridiidae; genus Latrodectus; species Latrodectus geometricus. Next base: position 12,536 of record JAPDSC010031798.1, on the reverse strand, counting down.
AGGCAATAAAATTCTATTTTACTTCCACTGTAAAATGACAGGTGTGGTGGCCACTGAGTGTGGTAAAATAGTAGTTGCAATGTAATTAATTTCCATAATTTTCTGTAATAAAAATGAAATTATTTTCATTGTTTAAAGTAGGTGATGTTTTATTGTTGTTGATTTATTCACTTTAATATTATCCATATCTTACTATGATCTTTGACCTCAGCTTTTAGATGTGGGGGTGGAGTACTTTTACCTAACATAATTATTAATGAAACAGTCACTGAAAGTATTAATGGGATTCACCACAGCCTAGTTGTAGGAGGGTGCTCTCTGCAGAAAAAGTCCCCAGATTCATTACCAGCTACTGTTTATCAATGTGAGAGAGATGTTGAATTTATACCTTTTATATGAATATTTGTCAAAATGGTATTAAAGAGTTTCCCAATTTTCTTTTCTTATAATGCATGAATATGGCCCACTATCTATGAAATGATCTTTCAGAAGGTATTTGACATTGTAAACATTAAAATGCCTTACAACAGCCTTAGGCCATTAGGTTTACACAACATGGTGTTAAAACGATGTTAAATAAAGGAACTTGAATGTTTAATTTAATACTTGAATAATTGATTCTTTATTCCATTATAAATTTAAGCTTTGAATTACAATATCATCCCCAGACTTAGAACCCATTAATTAGAAGAAAAATTGTTAAGTTTATTTAATAACCTTATAAATAATGTAAGATTAGTTTCATTGTGGCTTAGTGGTAGCAAAATGTTTGCCAGAATGAAAGATCCCTAGTATTCAATCTCTGCAATGATTGAAAAAGGGTGATGAATTTGCACTTCTGCACGATTATTTGTTGGGTGCTTTGAAGTTTCCTGGTTTCTTCCCTTGCAACATGTGTATAGACATTTTTAGAAAATACTTTCCAAAGACATTTTATCTGATGGACATTAAAATGTCTTATAAAAGCCATATTGCTTTAAGGTATTTCCTATGAAATGTCAAAATAATGTAAGATTATCAAATAAACTAACTTAGCTGCTTAAATTAATTTATTCAATTTAAACTTTTACATTATATAAGTTATTAAACTAATTTGGCTGTTTTAATCAACATACAAATAATTTATTCAATTTTTTATTTTAAACTTTGAATTACAGTATTATTCTAATTATTCAGATCTCTATAATCAGTAACTTTGCTCAATATGGTTAAAAAATTAAACATAATTTGAAGTATTGCTGAAATATATATATAAAAAAAGTATCAATTTCAGTAGTTTATCCAGTTAAAACCTTTTCTTGTTAATCCTTACAACTTAACATTCATGTATCTAAAGTATGTTTTTATGAGCATAAAATTTGGTGAAATCTGTAGATACTTAACATTTTTACTAATCTGAACTATAAAAAAATGTGTATGTTTTTTTACCATAAAATTGTCACAAATAATACTCATTCTCCATATAATTTAACTGTTTTACTAATGAGTATTTAATTGATAAAAGATTAAATTAGTTCTATACAATTCAGTATTTTATATAGGTTCGGTTTTCATCAAGTCTGGATTATGAAAGTTCTACTGCAATTTCCTCAAATGCATACAAATTTTGTAATATAATATAAATTTATTCATCTTAAAATGGGAAAAATATCAATGATTATTGTTATTACTTCTGACACATTTATTACTTTTTTAATAAAAAAAATACTGTGATCTTCCAAATTTTATGTTTAGCACTATTTTTAAATTGTGTCTAATATTTTGATTTTATTGTTGTAAATTTTATAAAAACTTATTAAAAATAATTTATCATTTTACCAAGTTTGACTAGTACTATCTGCTTAAACTGGATTATCTTAATAGTATTGTCAATTTATGCAGAGAAAACTAGAATGATAGCCATAAATTGATAAAAATAGAATTGTTATCTAAGAGAATAAAAAATAAAATGATATCAAAAAATTATATATTTTTCAAATAAATTTAAGCTCTGAATTTTTTGGCATGTTATAAAATAACTTTGTATTGATGGTTACACATTTTTATTAAAAATAAGATTTTATTTCAAATAAAATGCTTGCTATTTATTCAGTTCCTACTATTAGTTCACACACTATATATATCCAGTTTTATGCATATAATATAAAATATAAATATTCTATATATAATAAAGTGCTATTTATTTTTATTTGCTTAAACTGTTATATGCATTCATGTTCTATGTCAAAAAAAATTTTTTTTGTTATTTTGTATTCATTTTGAAATTACAATCTACTTCTCTGTGGATTGTAATAAAAAGAAACTATGCATAATTTAAAAAATATTTTTATTAACTTTTTTAAATAATGTTTGTAAATTACTTAATTTTTGAGATGGTTTACTAATTTTCAGATTGGTGATATTCCTTTGACAATTCTTCTGGGAATTCATTCAAAGAATAAGGTCAGCCAGAATTTGTAACTCAAGAAATAGCCAACAAACAACCTGTGACCTTTTCTGCTGATATGTGGTACTTATTAGAAATTACTTCAAATGTATCCTTATTTTTTTTAGTTTTGTATTTCAATTTTCTCACAAAATTTATATTAAGAATTTGTACAAAGATTATTAGCAAAATTGTAGATTTTCAGGACATTTTCATAAAAGTTTGAATGTCAAAAATATGCATTAAGAATAAAACTATGTGCTAACCGTTTGTAAAACATAAGGAATATTGTCAGAGTTCATATATTTTCTAAATGTATTTTACTACCGTTTACTTTTATTGATAAATGTCACAGTACCTTAATAACATAAACATACTCTAGTAACTTTTTTTTTCATAAATATCTTCTGACTGTTTTTCCTGGAAAATTCTGAATTTTACATTGCTGTCCTAAAATTTTATTTTTATTTTATTTTTTATTTTTTTTAATTGCCGTTTTTAATTAAAAGGCAGGACAATAGATATAAAGTGAAACAGATTATTGAAGAAATTTTCATGAACTATTAAAAACAAACAAATTTTATGAGTATCATAAATATTTTTTTCACTTTTTATTTATTTCAAATGTTGAATTTCAAGTTTTAATTTTATTTATAAATGTCACTACTATTTATAATGTCTTAAAATGTAAGAGCTGTCTTATTATACATTTTTTGAGTTTTGTCCTAATATGTATTGTTATTCTAAAAGCTAAAAATCTTCTAGCATTTGTGCTTATGTCAATATTTAGTTTAATCTCGATGTTTAAAGAAAACCGAACCAAATATGAATATTAATGAAATAATAATTTTTGTTGAATAGGAAGTTAAAAAATGAATAGTAAATTTTAAAAAATATTGAAATGGCAATCAAACCTAAAAAAACTTTTTAATTAGTTATTGTTTATGCTTAAATATTTAAATTTAAAGTGAGTACAAATAAATTAAAAAGAAAATTTATAAAAATTCGTGAATAAAGTTCCTTAAATTATTTACTTAAAACATAACATTTTTGTTTCGTACTATGACCTTTTTATTCCTTGTCTAATTAGAGAGGAAAAAATATAATGCAATATTTTACTAGGAATTCTCTCTCCTTTCTCAAAAAAATAGATATTTAGGGAAAGGAAAAAGAGTATTCCTCTTGCACTGAGGCTCATGGTATTTTAAAGAGTTTTATGGATTTCGAAAAAGAAACAGGTAACTTATCTTGCAATCATATGAAGTTGATGACTTTTCTTGAATTCCTTGCAATAAACAATAAGCTTTTTAAAACTTTGGGATATTATACCTCTGTATTGTACATGACAATGTTACTATTGAATGGAAATTCTCCATGAGTAACAGCGTTATTTAAAAAAAACCTGCTTGAAATAAGTCTCACTTCTAACTAATGATGCAAACAGATTATATAGAAGTATAACTATAAAGGATGAGTCATTATTACAAAAATGCATTAAGATATGTTAAATATTCATAAATATTCTATAGTTATATTAAAGGAAGTTAATGAAGTAAAGTGAAAATAAAAGAACATTACAATAGGAAGGTACAATAGAAAGAATATAAGTGAACAAATTAAAACTTGTTTAAAATTTCTATGGAATTGTGCAGTAGACGAAAGGATATATTTTTTAATCAGACATTTGTCAATTTAACCTCAATTTGAAAATTTTGTCAGTCAATTTACTTAATTTGATTAATTCAAACATTTGCATAATATTTATTTATCTATATGTTTTTTTTTTTTTTTTTTTTTTTTTTTTTTTTTTTTTTTTTTTTTTTTGGTATCTTACTATATTGATGGTTATTTAGTATCCTAATATAAGGATCCTACTATATTATTTTTATTACACTATTTCCTATTATTCATATTCATTTTACTTTTTTTGGATAGAAAATAATTAATTATTTTAACTAATATTTTTGACGTGATTGTACTAATAATAATAATTAATAGTTTGTATATTTTGTAATTTTTAAAAAAATAAGAAAATAAAGAAATTTGAACAGATGTGTAGTTTATGGATAGTTTTAAAGTCTTAAGAGAGTAGTAAAATACATTTTAAGTTGTCACTCTAAAATTTTGAATAGTTGATCATGAAAATTCACTTTTACACTTTGGTTTAAATAATGTATAACAGTATGTATATTTTTTGCTGTTAATTATGGTGGTGTTACATGACTTTCCTCTGCACAAATATTTTTCAATAATTTTAATTTCCAATAATAAGTAATAATTAGCTTTTTAAGCATTGATTTGGGGGCAGAATGTTACTGACAATAGTCTATCCTGTTTTTAGCAATTTGTTACATCATTATACGATATGAATCTTTGTAGTTATACAATATTTAAAGTGTTTGCTTATTGTTGAAAAATTTACATCAAATATGTTTCTTTTCAATCTGAAATATTGAAATAGACATTAAAAATGTAAATTTTATCATAATTCTACTTTCATTATAATAAAAATGGTGCAGTTTGTTATTTTCATTTTTACAATAAAAACGTTGGGAAGAGAACAATTATTTTTTATATTTTGTTCTCTCTCTCTCTTTTAACCGTCTTTAAAACTATGAGTAAAATATATTCTAATTAAATAACAATCGGTTGAATAACAGTTTAGGTCCTCTTCTTTGCCCAATAGAGATTTTAAAGCGCTTTTTCGCGCATGCTCATTAATTACTTTTTTTTTTTAGCCTTTTCATTGATCGCTAATTAAATTTCAAAGAAATCACTGGAAAATTTTTAAATATTACTTTAATTAAGAGTTTGGAGAAATTCAACCTTACAACTCGAAAACACAGCTTCAAATGACCGATAGAGCTTTATTTACGCCTTACCTGGAAGTCTACAACAATGCGAAACTTGCATCAATGAAATTTTAAATTGTTTAAAAGTTTTAACGTTCAGTTAGTCTCGAGTTTGAAGATTGAGCTTTTTCGACGAGCTCTTGCTAAGCCTAATTTGGGAAACCATGCATTCAATTTTGATTTTGAATCCTGCGAACAAATTTGCGAGTTCTTAATCTTATTTGCAAATATTCTTATCAGTGGTCATTCACTAAATTTATTGTATTAGTATTAAAATACTTTTCTTTTGTATTCTAACTTCTCCATTTAAGATTTTGCACAAAAATATAAAGTTTAGGTTCCAAAATTGTGGGTTTATTATAATCTAAAACTTTTATTTATTACATAATACACGATAAAATAAAAATGTAATGTATATTTATCGAAAAAATAAAACCAGAATTATTTACAAATATTTGATAATTTTAAATTTGTAATAGAATAATCAAATACCATCTACGGTGAAAATACGCTTTAAATTTTAATTGAAAGCTAACTGTGGTGTGTGTCTCGCCTCATGATTATGGTTGAAAATAACTTTGTAGCTGATTATGCTTATCTGCTATAATACAATAGAAATTTTCTTTCGGAAATGTTGCCACCACAGACCAATAACAATAAGATCTCCAACTCCCATAGAGCGGGAGTAGAAAAAATACCAGAAGGTTTTTGAAAAATGGGGGGGGGTAAAAATGTAACAATACGACAGCAGCTCTCTCTAGCGAAATGTTTACTTGTAGAATGTTTAGAGCGTTTTTGGAGAAAATTTTGTTGTTTTTAACACGTGATGTAGAATTTTTCTGAAAAATTTTGTTCTTAACTAATTAAAATGCCTTAAAGTTACTGTATTCCAGGTTGCTAATAATAATAATATAACAAATAGTTATATAAATAATAATAAAATAATAAGGTTAATAGAGAAGAAGCAAAAAAAGAAAGGGGAAAAAATTGAAGCACTTTTCATAGTACCCTAAGTAGGTGTTCGAAATTTTCATTTAATCCTTAATAAATATAAATTTTGTTATAGAATATGACCATTTTCTTCGCGAATTGTTTATTATAAGGATTTCATGTGTAAATTATGTACAAATTTAAATATTTAAGAATATACAGAAAGCTTCGATTGTAATAATTTGTTAAACATCTATCCCTACGTTATTAATGTTATTTTTACTTTTCCATATGCATGAAGTTCAATTGATCTTTAAATTAAACGAGTGTAAGTAAAAAGAACATAGATGAAGCTACTAATCATTTTGATTAAATGACAATAAAATTATTATATATCAAAATTATTTTATATGCAATATCTACGTAATATTTCAGTTTTTATCTCTTATGTATAAAGTGCTGTAACTCTAGAATATACTTGTTTCGATTTCACAATTTAAACATCAATATGCTGTAATGTGAAAAAATGAGTGTTAATATTCCTCACATTGATTTAGGACTTGTGTCCTATATATATATATATATATATATATATATATTAGAAATAGTTTACTTAGTTATTAAAAAATGTTTGTTTCTTATCCTAATTATATTATATTGTGTGTATGTTTGTTTTCGTAAATTTATTTTACTAATTTTATGAATATGATTTTGGGTAAATAAAACCAAATGGTGGAGAGTTTTGTTAATCTAAATTTTAATTGGATTACATTGCTCTTTAATTTTTGGTTATAATTAATTTCCATTATTAGATTTAAATTTCTGTAAAATAATAAAATTGAATTATATTTTAAAATGTGTTATAAGTTTTGTATTACAATTTCTAAAAAAAAAAAATAAGCAATATCTCACTTTGAATAAAAAATGGATATGTCTCCTATTTTTAATAAGTTTTCACCTGGTAACAGTAATTCTTTGCTTTTCATAGAAATTTAAAAGATCTGCTATTCAAATATTTTTACATGAATCTAACTCTTGAGAATTTTCTAAATATTTTAAGCTTAAAAAGATTATTCATTTGCATCTTGTAGGAAAGTTCATTTCAAATGAACATAAAATTAAGTTATTTACATATTCTTATAAAATAGGAACCTCATAATTTTACTTCAACATTTAAATATGCAAACACAATAAAAACATTAACAAAATAAAAAGCACTATTGAACTAGTTTCATCTTCAACCAATAATAATAGCATAGCACTTTTAATAATAACACATCTCTTTAAAAAGAGAGCAAAATGAGATGTCAGGATGACATCAAAACACAACGGAGCTCTGTGTTTATCCACCACATAGACGAGATTCAATGGTGGTGCCATCTTTTGTCACAAATAGCTACTATTATCATGCGAAAAAAATTTTTTTTACATGACTAAAATAATAAAATTTAATATATTTTTACATTTTTTTAAATCAACAATTTCTCTTAATTATTGATTTAAAAAGATATAAATACGTTATAGATTATTTAAATTAAGTGATAGTATAATTTTCACTAGTTGATATTTATTTTTATTTTAAAATGAATACTATTTACAATGTATTTAATATTCTATTTTAATATGCAGGCCGAATTTTTCCTTATATTTAATCATTTTATTTTGAGAATTAATAACTTTTGCTTTGTTTTTCAAAATTTTTACATTTCAGAAAAAAACTTAGTTTTGGATTAACATGCTGAGTTTTTGAAGAATTATAATTTATTTTTAAAGAACAATTTAAATTTAAATTGTAATAATAGTATTGTTGCAATAAAAATATACTTTGTTTTAAATTAATTTAAATAAAATTATTAGTTTAATATTTTTGAATAAATTTCAGCAGTTTTTCTTCATAAAATTATAATATTCTTAAATTAAATATCGTAATTAATATACTATTATTTGATGGAAAAAGAAAAACTTCTGTGATAGTTGTTTGTAACTGTGCAAGGTTCTTCAACGATCGTGAAAGGAAAATAATAAGAGAAAATGGACATTAATTAAATTCCTAATGAATTAGGAAGAAAGGAGAAAATTGATAATATTTTATAAATTTTAAATTTCGTCATTAAAAAACATCTATTGTGAACAAGTGTAAACACATCGGTGTGAGAAATACCTATTTGGGGAAGAATGGAAGACACATTTCATTAATAGAAAAAAACATGGAGTCAATCTGTGATTTTATACGATAATGCAGCACATTTTATAACCTACTATTGTTATTATTACCATGTAATTATATCATCCTGTATCAAATACTTCTATCAAACTATTTAGTAAAATTAATTCCAACAAAATTAATGTATTTAACTTTTATTTAACTTAACATTTTAATATTTTATTATTATTTTATTTATTTGTAACAAGAAAAAACAAAAACCTATTTCTATAAATTTTTTGCTACAATTTTATGGTTCTCTTAAGATTAAAATTAATTATTTAACTCCTGAAATTGTTCAATTAGCTTGAATTTTAGCATTTTTCTACCCGACTTATTCAAATTTAAATTTTGAACATTTTTTGCTTTAAGAAATATTTCATTATTTGCTATTTATATATTCATACATATAAAAATAGGAAAAATATTTATGGGTATTAATTTTATATATTCTTTTACATTTATTTTTGATTTTATATATTTTTATTTATAAAAAATCTCATCCACTTCAAAAAATATAGAAAAAATTCCTTTTTAAAATTACGAGTCACTGTAAATAGAAAAAATTTGCTATATAAAAAATAGTTATTTATTTTATTAAAAATATTAGAAATTATCTATTTTGTGTGTTTACTTTTTGTTTTAAATAAAGTGAGGGTTATTTATTTATTTTCTTCTAGCATGACATATTTCAAAAAGATACTTTTTTGCATTTTAAACGGACCTTGCTTTATATTTTAACGATTTTCTTTAGGTGCTACAGAGATGAATGCGTACACTTTTGATTTTTCGAATATTTATTAATTGAAAATAATGTCAATAAAACCTAAATGTAATCTATAAACATTATATAATTTTTTAAAGTAATTAATTTTCTGCTTATATAGATTATGGAAAACAAATAATTCCTATTTCATTAAAAGAAAAAAAAAAAAAAAAGAAAAAAAAAAGCAAGAACATAATTTTTATTTCATTTATTATTTTTGTTCAATATTTAAGTAAAAGAAACACAAAAAAAACGTTGACTTGTATATAAACGTTATTTAAATAGAATTATTCATATAACATAAGCATCGCAAATCAAACGTTGCTGGTTTAATAATTTATATTTTTAAAAGAGACATATTTTATTCTGTAGATTATAAAATTTAGGAAATAGAAAGAATGTCAAAAACAGTTATTTTTCTTGTCACAAAAATCTCAAAAATTTAATTACAACTTCAAATTAAGGTTTTTTAAGATATATATAATGTGGTTTACAAAATAAGGGTATCTAAAAATTATATCATTTTTTTTCGAATGTAATAATTAGAAGGCCATTTCTCTTTTTCAATAATTAATAAAAGCTTCCCCGGTATATTGTTTTTATTCCTTGCAATTATAAATTACCTATTTTGAGTTCAATTGTAAAATAGTTCTGCGTTGCCATAATCTTATATCATTGCTATCATATTAATTATAATATAAATAACAAAAAGTGAAAAAAAAGTTAAAAAGGTTTTCTATATAAAGAAAAAATAGTTTTTAACTTTAAAAAAATAGTTTTCATTTTTTTAATGTTTATTTTTGCACATTGTTCAAAAATGTGTCACTTAATTATTGTTAATAATGGCCAACATGCAAGTATATCGAATTCATTTACATGTGGTAATATATTTCTATTATGTGTTGATGTAATTAAAGATTGAGGTATTTTCATAAGATGAAAAGTAAAAGAATTCTCTGACATATGGATTCGATTTATTTCGTAAGTCTGTCCACAGGCGGCAAAAGCAGTAGCAGAAACATGGATGGAAACTGCCATATGTATCATTTTCTCACTTCATCCCTGGGGGATTAGCCTTATCTTTATAGCATTTACATGGGTGTTCCATTCGAGGCGTCGCTCCTCGCATCTTTTGGAGAATGTTCAAAGATAAAGCCGAAGAAGGGTTTTCACCACTACCTCCCCTCCCCCCGCAAACGGGAGAGTTCTCCTTGTTTATAGAAACCCGACTGAAGAAAAGAATGACAGAGAATGTAATAAAACAATCAAACACAGGAAGTCCGCCTGTTTATCCCCAGGGAAGAAGAGGGTGGCTCGTTGCAGGTGGCCAATTATTCACATTTATTCCTTAAAACTGTCAGATTGTCGCTCCTTTGTCGGAGCTCAGACGAGGCAGGGAGGTTCTACTTTATTCGCCCCCAAAACATGTTGAATCATTTAGACACAAACTACAAAATCAGAAATTTCAGGCCTCTTGATGACATCCAATTCCTATTCAAATATTCATTCATTTGCTTTAGATATATCATACAGAATTTTACGTATTCAAATATATTAAAAAATCAGATATGGTTAACTTGGATGCCAAAAATATGCTTTATAAAAATTTACATCTAAATTTTGCAATATTTTATTTTATATTACGTTTAAAAAAATGCGACATAGTCCACTATAACGTTTACTTTTCATTCATTATGTTTCCGGTATATCATATTATTAAAATAATTTTCTTAGTAAAAAATTCAGGTGATATTTTTTTTTTTTTTTTTTTATTTTTTTTTTTTTTTTTGATTCCATTGAGTTATGAAAGTGAAAATGAAGATAAATCCATGTACATGGATAATAATTTGAAATTGCTCAAAATTTTTTGCCATAAAAATGTTTGTCTATCGAGTATGTTTTAATTATTACTTTATATGTAATAAAAAATATTTAAATATTAAATTTACTTGAACTAAAGCCGTGTTAAACAAATAATAAAATGTTAAAAAAATTTATAATTCGGTAATACATGACAATTTCGAAAACGTTTTTAAAAGTATTGTAATCAAATTATAATAATGCAATCGCTTTCAAACAATCTACAAAAAGATCAAAGAAATTTGTAGAATTAATGTACCAAGTATTAAAAAAAAAAAAAAAAATATTCGTGGGAATTAAAGCATCGATGGTTAAAAATTCAGTGTGTTACAAGATTATTATTAATGTCATGACAAAAGCGAATTCCTCATTATTCAATTGCATTAAATTAAGAAAATTATAAATAAAAATCTATTTTTAAAGGCAAATTTAGAAAATAATTATTAACGTCATCATAGGTACTTGTATATGGTAATTAGCATTTAACTATCTGTAATCGAAATGAAATTCGTAAAATTTAAAAACCAAAGCAATTGAATATGCTCTTCCGGCTTCCAACGGGCTTCAATGCGTTTACAGCTTTGAAACCTGGTTTTGCGCTTCCGGGTCCTAGGTTCAATCCTCGCAGTGGGCAATGTCACTACCGCTTTGCAACCTTTCAGTGGATGTATAAAATTAAATACATAGTTTGCTTTTGAACTGAACTATAGGGGGTGCCTCGTTAGGCTGACTACCTAATCCGGATGCATGCTTCGTACCCCAGAGCCCTCGGTCAAGAAAATAGATATGGGCAGTGAAGGCCTCGATAGCTGTCATAGCATAAAGTTCAGCTTTTTTTTTAAGGTATTATCATTATATGCGTTTACTTAGCAATTTGAAATAATTTATATGATTAGCTAGTTATTTAAAAAAAAATTTCCTTTGAAAACAAAAATGGTCATTAAAAGAAATTCAATATATAAATTCGTCGTAACACATATAGTTATCATTTAATTAAATAAAAAAATTTGGTGAGTTAATTTAGAATTTGAAGTGAGAAAAAAGATTTTATTTTTAATATGGGATTCCTGAAATTTAATCAGTAACAATTAATAAGCTAAGAAAATTTGTTTTTTTGAACGTTTGAATGCTTAGAAATTTTGCTGTAACAATTTTTTAATGAAGACAGAAGTAAAAAAACAAGCAGCTTCGTAACTGAAAGAAAAACTTTTCGCCTTACTCAAGTAAGATGTTACAGAACTTGCTCCCCTTTGACCCCAGCTGCACATGCAACAGGTCAAAGGTTGTTTCAGCTCCCATTCTTTATTACCCTTATGGGGTTGTTTTCTCTAAAATTGCTCAAACCCGACAGAAATGAGATAAGCTAAGGGGTTACAGCCAACACCCCCTAGAACAGTATTTTAGGAGAAGCTGTTACTGCGCACCGATGTTTTTAAAAAGGGTAACTCAAGAATGTCGGGATACATTTTAGGAAAAAAAAATTGACGGCTCATGTGCTGC
>JAPDSC010031789.1:26236-54652 GCA_026290005.1 Latrodectus geometricus | reverse complement strand
TATATATATATATATATATATATATATATATATATATATATATATATTCCATACCATTTCAAAACAAAAGGTATAAAACAAAATTATAGACTTTTAAATTTTTAGTTTTTGAAATTTTCTTACAAGTTTTTGTTTGATTATTTAATTTATTCGAATTTTCTTGAAAAATAATGAAGTTTATATTTGATTATAGATGTTTTGGTTCAATAGATTTTTCCTTTTACATGTGTTTTTAAAATGTTACATTATATTTGTACGATGGTGTAAAAATTATGAGAATAAGTAGTATATTTTATTATATAGTGATATATACATAAATTACGTTGTAAAAGTGTTTCTGATATTGATTATTAAAATATATGTGTGAATATTACATCATACAAAAATAAATATAAAAACATTAAAAAAGATCGAGAATTTTAGGGTTAGTGTCATTTTAGTAAAACGAAAATAGCTTTACATCCCCACTCTTGCTTTAGTTACACATGAAAATGTGTCTGTATGAAATTGACAGGAAATGTTGCAATGTATTGATAAATATGTCGACCAAGATGGCATATTTTTAAGCTTATAACTGAAACCTGAAAAATGACTTGGCATTTTCAATTTTATCTAGTCATGTGTGCAAATATAAAGCTTGTTTATCATATCTATACCCTGAATCATTGAAATCACGTGATCATTGCTGAAATCACTTGTTGCTGATAAAATGCTCCTTCATTAAGCATAATTTTACACAAAGGTTTAGCAGTGAGAATAATGACTCATTAGTATGATAGATAAATGCCCGGAAATATTTTAAAGCAAATTTACTGAGCTATGTTATCAATGTCACACACACGCACAAACCAGGGATTTCAAAATATTGATTGGGTTACTTTTCAATCACAGATGATAATGCTATTTTCTTATGAAAACTCCACCACATTTATTTTAATTTGACCTTTTAGAATGTGTAAGTCAGTGATTCTCAAATACTGTGCGAAGCACAGTATTTGAGATTGATCAAAAATTTGAGATGTAATTTTTTGTGACGCCCAATTTTAGAAATGTATATAATAAAGATTATGATTTTTTTTTATTACGGATAAAGTTTGTTTGAATAAAAAAAATATGTAAAAGAAAACTTTTTATTACAGTTAAGTAAAATATTTTCGTAGTTAAAAACTGTTTTTATTTTCGGTAATTGTGACCTTTCACAGAGTGAAATATTTGCAACACTTGAAAAATTCTCTATTGTTACCAGGATCTACAATTACAATTTTCTACATTTTATTTGGATGAATTTGTATTTTCAGTATTAACCAATATAAAAATGAAAAAATGATCGAGATTTTTAAATGTAGAAGACGACGAGAGTAGAATAATTATTTTTACGAATAAATATGAATGAAATTATCTAAAATCACCAAACTCAAATTTCTCATTAAATGTATCCTCATTGATACTTTTTAATTAATCCCTTAATAAAAGTGTTGCTTATGTAGTATATATTATTTTATTTTATTTTACATTGAAAACTATAATCATAAACTATTTTATGCAGTGCCTTATAGGTAAGTAAGCAACTTACCTATCTGGTGTCACACAAAGAGAAACATATGTTTCTCTTTGTAAGGCGCCAAATTTTGAAATCGTTGAAAGTGTGTGGAGGTTAAAAAAATTATTGCGTTCATTAAAGGGCATATTGCTTGAATGTAGGAGAACATTTGATATCAAAAATTTAAAAAATAAAAGTTAAGAATATATTTTTAGAATATTTAAAAAGTTTTTGGATAACTAATTTGATTAGGAAAACATGCATAACATTTCTAAGCCTTTATACTTCAGAATGAATCAAAATGTGTGTATTTATTGTGACAAATAGGGTGGCAATATCTAAAGAATTTTAGGATCTTTATTTTTAGGCAGTTAAAAAAAATAAATTTGTGTAAAATTATCAATAAGATTTTTAATTATAACTTTGAAAAATAGGGGTTTTATATATATTAAAGAAAACAATATTACTTTTAATAATAAATTTCACAAATACTTAAAGTGTTTTTATGTTTTAACGAAGATTTAAAATATTTTATATTAAAAAGAAGCATGTTTAAACTCGTCTAAAATGGACGTTCTTTTCAAATATGTGTTTTAAATCCTTATAAATAGTGAGGAGAAATATAAGAGTAAGAATTATATATCAAGCAGCAGATATGTATTATTTTTGCTGTCATAGACAAATATAACAATTAGAAAACTTGAGTTTTTATTTCAAAATTTATGTAAAAAATATTGATAAACGTAGATTTACTCACAATAGTTACTGAAATTTTGAAGCAATAAAAAACCACTCTATGACCTAGTAGATCAAAACAACAATAAATTAGTTAACAACCAAGAAAAAAAAACATTTACTTCATTAAAATTTTTAAATAACAGAAAAGAGCAGAAAGAATATTTAGCCATATTGACTTCTTAGGGAGACACATAAAATTTTCATTTATTTTTTCATAATGAATATCGTGCGTTTTTATATGTGTATGGTTGCATTTATGTTGGTTAAATTATCTAAATTATGAATTTATTATGTATATGTATGCATAACTTCATCGATATCATTCATAAAAAAATTTTCAAAGTAACATTGAATTAATAATTAACTTTTTATTAAGAGACAAACTACTAAATTTGTAATTTTGTATAAATTTCTCTTTAAGCTATATGTATATATAATATTAACATTTACGTATCAAAATGCATGTGAAAATAGAAATGCATTTACCAAAAACATATTATATTAATATATTATAAAGAAAAAGATAACTACGATAAAGTGAAAACAGACTTAGAAAATATCCTTTTTTCATCTGAATAATAATAATAATATGATTTTTAAAATCACTTCCTGGAATATAAAATTTATTAAGTAGTATTTCGTAGTTGTTTATTTTTTACTTTATATATTCATACCTTAGTAGGAAGCAAGTAATTCTTCTTTAGTCCATGATAATGCAACAAAATTCTATTTAGAATATAAATGTCATTCCAGAGGGACCAATTTTTCCAAAACATGTTTTAAGGTATTATAACTTTAGATGAAAATATTCTCTAAATTTACCAATATATTGTTAAAAAATTATAAATAAATTTTTTTATTATCAATATTAAAAAAAACTGGTTTATATTCTTTAAATATTTAAAATACATAAATGATATTTTCTGTGCGTAGAGCAAGAGTTCATATTATTTGCAATCTTTTTTGAGGAATAAAAAAATTAAATAAGTAATGATAGTTAAATTTAATCCTTTATATGAAAACTTTATTAAATAAATGAAAGTGTAGCATTCTACCTATTTATGCTTCTTGTAATTAAATTCCACGTTTAGTATGTTGAAGTACAAACAAAAACAAACAATTTCAAAACTATTTGAGTACTACAGAAAATTTACGACAAATTATGTCTTCGAAACTTTTATACAAAACTTATTTATTTATTAATATAAATGCACTAATTATATTATCAATATAATAATATTTTTCGTTGAAAACATGCACCAAATTTATGATCTGGAAAGATAACAATATTTAGCATTTTTTAAACGTTGTTTTTTACATAAAATTGATGTCTTGTCTAAAAATAAATTAAATGAAGCGCTCAAATACAAATTCCCTTCAAATGCAAAATTATTAAATACTGAATTTGAGACTCTGTTTTATCCGCGTTTCAGTAAATTTTTAATCGATGACATACTGGGGAAATCAAAAACACACTCACTACAATGTATTTCAATGAAGTTTCAAAAGTGAAAAAAAATCTTTCTTTTCATTTTCTTTTAGTTACACTATGGGAATACAGAAGGATTTAATGTTGTACATATTTTTTTCTTTATATTTATATCTCTTTCATTATATTCCTGATTGCATGATGGGGGGGGGGACTTCACGACCTTATTTTTGAAGTAAGCAAAACTCTGGAACGGTGTGCATCGTGGTGTAAGCAACTTTACAATGAGTTCAAATCACTGTTAATAAGGCTTTAAATTAATAACATATGCTGTAAGGAAAACTTAGAAATAAATTAGGCATTTTAAATATCCATAGACTAAAATCTAGATATAAATTTTATTCCCCGTGAAGCCATCCTCAATACAACCCCAAACCAAAATTTCGGCTAACTCACAAAACAAGAATTTTACGTAAATAGATAAAAACAGATTTCACATTGAACATGTATGCTTATAATTACACGTGAAAAGTATATTTATTAAAAAACTTTAAAACATTGGTTTGTGTCAGGGATGCCACATGGCCTACCACCGGCATCAGGCATTACATTAGAAGAATGGCTAAATTCCAATCACTTCTAGTCAAACCAATGGTTAATTTTAAAATGTCTCAGTATATCTTGATGATACCAACTCAAGATTTAAGTTAAATAAAATAGTTCCATTAAAGTAATTTTATAATGAAATTGTCAACATTTCATTTCATAGCATTTTTATTTATTACCTGAGCTGTTATTATTAGACATATTTTAGTGTTGACAATATGAATTTAAATTTAATTCAGATTCATTGGTTTCTTTTTACTATTAAATTGATATAATATTTCTAATTTATAATACTAAATAGGTTATTTTAGAGTTATTTGAATGTATGCATGATTTCACATTATTTGAGATGTTTATGATGTAAAATAAAAATACAATAATACTTTATTTTGAAAAAAAAATTGCTGATTTTATTTACTAGAACTTATTTTTTTTCAAGGATATAAAATTAAACATAAATACATATTATCTTTATATTACTTTCGAAAAATTCTTTCGTTTCATCTATAATATCAATTGATGAATAAAAGTCAGAAAAGTTTTTGTTTAATGCAATGTATAATTTAAAGATATAGTTTTGATTTATAAGACAAATTTTACCTGTCATTTCGTAGCCTTTAATTAAAGTATACCAGTATTTGACTGCATTCGTTTTTTGTAGTTATGACTAGTTCGCAATCATAACTCTGTAGAAAAGATTTGCAGAGGAAAAAAAATTGTGATTGATTATTTGAATAATGGATCTTACTGCCAATGGTATTCTATGAAATTTATTTTTACTTCAAAGCTAATTATATTAAGTATTACACTACATTAAGTATTGCTCCTGATTGAAAATATTAAGTTCTTATCATACTGCCATCTATCGGCTAATTTAATTATAACTAAATTGATACAAATTTTAAGAACTCTATCCTGAAATGTCATGAGGATAAAAAAAATATATTCATTATTTTCAAAGCTGAGAATATTCATTAATGAAATAAACTAATCATTTAATTAATATAAGATGCTCCTGATTAAATGATTCATTTGTTAATTTATTATATATATATATATTTGTATACAAAAACTACATATTTAAAGTTTTAGTTTACATAGTTTTTAAATATCATATTGAGGAAGTGACGCCCACCATTGTCAATATACTGGATAAATCGAATTCTGCCGTTTCTCATCACTCTCTTCAGCATATTGGGAGGTATATTAACCGTTTCAATTTGAATGTTTCTTTTTACATCTTCCAAAGTTTAGGGAAGGTCAGTATAAACAAGTGATATTAAATACTCCCACAAAAAGAAATCATTTGAGCCCAAATCGGCAGAAAACGATGGACAATTCAAATTGCCTCTCATTGAAATGAGAAGATCGGGAAGTGATTTCACATGATAGCTATCAATACCCTAGACAAGTATAGGCCGTTTCCGCTTCCTGGTGAAACCATAATTTTCTTAAGTGCATTTCATCAAGTCGTGGGGAAAAAATCACTTCTAAAATATTCACTTATTCACATAAAATGATAGGGACAGTCACTTCGTTTCTCTCGAAAAATCATGGAAAACTCTTCTTTTTTGCATAGAACCAGCTTTTCTGAACGCTGCCATAATAAAAGAATAGATTTTCGGCGAATAGATTTTCAACGTAGGATTGCTATTGAACGCCAATGTTAAACAAATTTATAAACTTCTATCACTAACGAGACAACTCCCACTTCATTATCTTTACTACTTTTTGTGTTATTGCAATTCGAAATAAGGAAGTTAGCTTGCCTCACCCTGTACTTTAATTTTTAAGCAAATTCAATTTTATCGGCTTTTACAGGATAGAAATTGATTTAAATTTACACTCTAAGAAAAACATAAAAATCATTTCATTTAAAATATACCAAAAATATTTTTGCCATGCTTAATTTTAGTTTATTAGAATCTTATAAATATTTCATTCGAAAAAAGTTTTTTAAGCCAAACCAACAATAACCCAATCTCATGATAAAAGAAACGTAAATGTAAAGAATAGGTAGATCTAAGAAAAAAAGGAAAAGCCTTTACATTTCTTCAACTTAAAGAATTGTTTTCTGAATACTCAAAAGAAATTGGACTTAGAGAAAAAAAATAGCATTCATTTCTTTATGAATAGGTTCATTCTCAGCATTATGTTTTCTTCTCTGAAACATAAACTGTTTTCTTATATGAATAAATGAATAGCCAAGCTGCTCTCCGAAATTTATTCAGCCAACAGCAGAGCTTATTTGCCTAAAATACAGGTCATGGCGATTTTTCAAGACATTTCTTTCGCAAAATGAGAGAAAGAAAGTTATATCAGCTTTTTCTTTGGAAGATGAAAATAAGAGGAAGGAAAAAAAATTCCAGAGCGTCAACAGCTTGGAATATTTTTTGATTGTTTTCATTTTTAGAGCGCGCTCAGATGAAAACGATGAATAATACATAAACCCTTTACATTTCTTTGCTTTCCGCGGGATGAAAAATCGGCCATAAATTTCCCGTCCGTCCTCTCATGGCTTCTTTTTCACTACCCTTTTTCCCAAATCATAACAAATCACTTTTTCATGCACCCTCGAAAAATAAAAAAAAGAGAGAGAGAGGAAATCAGATAACATTTTCTCGCATCCGCGTTTTCCGTTTTCTCTCATAAAAACTTTCGTTTCCCTTCCCAGCATGCAACGGTGGAGATGGGAGGGAAGTTCTTCCTCCGAGTCAATCATCGAATAATGATTTGATAGGTAGATAGATGGAGGGAATTTCATCCGGGAATTTGCATATGAATATTTAATGAGCCTCTTCAGCGTCCGATGACAAGGAAAGGAAGGAGAAGTAAAAGTTACAGAGTCTTGTTCCGTGTAAGAAAGATTTCGGTAGGGAATTTTTTTCCCTCTTCAAAAGACTAACACTTTAGAAGGGAAAAGTGTTTGATAGGATTTGAACTAGGATAAGGAAATAAAGTCAGTGCGAGTATTTGACTTGTGGAAAAGAGTATTTCTATTTTAAATTTTGAAGCAATTTGATCTAAAATGGGAAAGGTACTTTTCCTCTCTTTCTTTTGCGAATAAAGCATCACATCTGTTATGTCTGAAGTTAAAATGATAAAATAAATATTATATATCTGAAATAAAAGATATTATGCAAATATTTTTTTAAATATTTTACATTTTTGAAGTTATTTTTCATAATTTTTTTAGAAAAACATTTCTTGGTATGGAAACAGAACTTAAATGCTTAAAAAAGTTGAGCATATTACACAACTAGAAATCAACATATTTTTTATGAATCATACGTATTTCAGAAAAACTTATTCATTATTAGTATTTTTAACTTTCTAGCGTTAAAAATAAAAAATTTACTAAAATCTGTGATGCATTAGAATCTGTTTGTAATAGTAAAATGTATTTATATCAACTTGGTAAAAAATGTCCACCGATATATTTTGCTCGTCTCGTATAATCGTATAATCTTTAATAACTTTGGAAAATAAGTTTTTTTTTTTTTTTTTTCTCTCTCTCTCTTTTTTTTTTTTTTTTTTTTTTTATTTTTTTTTACTTAACTTTAGCATGTTTAAACTGCATCAGAGGTGTCCTTCTTGGCGAGTTTTCAAAAACGCCGATGCCATGACGATAATTATACCGCTATTTCAAAGTGAAACTTAAGTAGCGACCAATGAAATGGCTCAAACAAATGAGTAATTAATGAGCATGCGCGAAAAAAGTGCTTCAAATTCGTGAATTGGCGAGGAAGGGAACCTAAACCACAATTTAACCGGATCGGAAATTAAAAAAATACCCAAGTAAAGTGCGCGCTTATAGAAAAGCAAAATGATCCCATTTACGCCCTAAAAGAAGTCATTCTATCAATTTGTGATATTTTGGTGAATCTTGTTATCACTCGAATACTAGAAATAATTTCGATAGTTGGATTCGAATTTCAGCCACCAGGTCGAGTTGCAGCCGCTAAAGGTGAACAAATTGTTTCTCTGAATCGTTTACATTTATTAAATAGTAGAAAAACTTGTGACGTGTACCATCAAGGACTTGTAGGCAGAAAACGTTACAGAGAATTCAATCGTGAATCATGAAAAAAATCAGCAATAATGATGCATACAGATTTTTAGCTTAAATAAATCCTTATTCTCCTTGTATAAATTAGCAATTTATAATTTCAATAAGTAAAGGAATCACATTGCCAATAATACTTAAATAGTACACAATTCTCTAAAATTATCAGGGTATAATTTCTAGTCCCTAATTAAAGAAATATTTTCTAGATAATGATTTAATTGCAGATAATAATAGAGAGTATCTTACAAACCAATTCTATGAAGAAAAAATAATTTTTTATTGAATACTAATTAAAACTATCGATGGAATGCTCAAATAGCAATTGAACTTAAGATATTAACTTTTTTATTAGATGTACACAATAACCTATTAGTGATGATTTAAAGTCAGACGATATGTAGAAAAGTGATATCACAAAAATAAATTGGATGAAATCATAATAAATGCACATGATTTAATCCAGTGACCAGATACAATTATGTAGGACTATTCATTAGGCTATTATGCAATACTTGGGAGTTTTTACTGTTACAATTCCATTAAAGGAAAAAAAAATCATTTGCAATTTGAAGTTTATAATTTTCATCTTCAAAACTGTTCCTTGAAAAAAAATCCCTATTAAACAATATTAGTATCTTTTAAAAGGTCTACATTAAAATCGATTATAGAATACTGCACATTATTATTTCCGAAATTTGAAATTATCATGGAAAAATATAACATTTGCTTGAAAATAACGGAAATTGGTGGCTTTAGCTTAAGCTATGTATTCCACAGTTTCAATCAAAATGAGTTTTCAGTCACATTCAAATAATTTATCTGTGAATTTTTAGTCACTTTAAAGTTTATAATCACGCTTTCAAACATTTTTTGACGCACATGTTTCTTTAGATAGACACACTATGCAGAATATCCAGGAAATGCAATAGTTGATTCTTTCCTGAAAAAAAGAAAATATTTATTCGTGTGTTATTTGATGTTTCTACTAATTTGTAACAGTCTTTTTTAATACTTATACCATAAAAACACAGGATTGATATTTTTAAATTCTTAAAAATTCGACTGAAACTTTTGCAGAAATAAATATCTTACAACAAAATTTCAAGATTCTTTTATTTTACATATATTTTTAATCTACGTAACTTAAACATCATGTTTTATGAAATTCTGTTTATTCAAGCAAATTCTGGGCAATATAATATCACAATATTCCATTTCTTTGCAAATGTCTACATTGGAGCACTTCAAATCAAATCCTTTAATTAAACTCCACAAAACATAAATTTTTCTTCTATTTCATTTAATTTTATATTCGTATTTTTTTATTTTACATTATTGGAATGTTATTTGTGTTGTATTAGCAATTCCTTGCAATCCCCTTGTTTCCTTTCCATTGTTTCCCGGTATGGATAAGTATATGATACTAAGATGTAACCCTATTTCTTATTTAGAAATCGAGATCTTTTTGCCCCATAGGCATGAACCTGAAGAAATGTGTCTAAATAAGGAATCAGAAAAAAAAATCACAATATTTATTGGAAGGTCTATTAATACGCTGCATAGTCGTGCATAGTACATAAAATCCTAATATAAATTCATAAAAATGAATTCATATATATAAATGATCATTATTGAATCTATATTATTCATCAAGAAATATATGAATACTACACATACATACACACACACATATATATACCTTTAACAATTTATTAAAAACTGGAAGAGATCTTACACTGCATTTAATTTTATGCAAGTATTGAACTAATTCATTTGTAAAAATTTAAAGAAACTACTATGTGGAGATGCTGACATGATTTACAGTTTTATATATATATATATATATATATATATATATATATATATATATAATAAGCAGATATTAATACTTTAAATTTATTAATGATACTTCAGATTATATTTTAATATATAATGTTACATTTAATGCACTGTTTTGTTTTATTACGTGTCTCTTAAATGAAAAAAAATGTAAAAAAAAAAATTTTCTAAATGCATCAACCATATTTCTGAACGGAACAAGTATTTAACAATCGGACGCAGCAGAAAGGACGCTAATCTTTTGAAGGCAAATCACAAAAATGAATGAAAAGAGCGCGGAAGCAGAATCCAATAAGAACACAAAGAGTTAATCTTTGAACAAAGGGAACTGAAAGCCCGCTTAGTCGAGGACAATAAAATAAATACCTTTTTATCTTTTTTGAGGAGATGCAATTTTATATGAAGTAGCAGAGAGAGAGAGACGGCCATTAGCTTATGCTAATAGTTCGCTAAACAAAGGCAATTTAGCAGCACCCACCTTTCTAATGTCTCCCCAATTTTATAATTTTCTTCCTTCCGAGGGTTTAATTGTTTTCCGACAAGTATGCGTCTCATTAATGGGTGGACCCACCTACTACTCGTCTCTCTCTGTCCCTGCCCACCCCCCTTCAACCAATCCCCCCAGCGAAAGAAAACTTTTAACTGGGATTCTTTTCAAACCATCGCTTTCTCTTTTGTTTTAATTGTGGGGGCATATAAAGGATCTTTTAAAAGAGTTTTGGTCGATACCAGTTGATACTTCCTCGTGGGGTATCGTCCTCCTCTCCTTCCTCTCACCCTTCTATTTTTTCCCCATTCTCCCTCTTCCCACTATCCATTCATCGAGAGAGAAGAGGAAATTATTCTTTCGTTTTAAATTCTCGCCGTTAAATGGTGCAAGGTGTATTCGGAACCAAACTCCTCCATCTTCTTCCTTTCCGATAAAACGTTTCCGTTTTAAATTTCTCCGCTCATCTGCATTATGGGACTTTCAATTTGAATTTTTCTTCATCGCCGGGGATGGCGACGCTAATGAGAAAAACCACTTCTAAGAAGCGTGCTTCCAAAAGGGATGATGGGACGATTCAGAATCTGAACTCTTCCAAATTAGAATATGCATTTTCATGATTTATCACTTCGTTGCTGAACGGTAATTACTTAACTGACGCACTTCGATCGAACGGTATTCATCTTTTCCAGGAACTCACTTTCTTGGTTTGATGATGGCCACAGGAGCTATAGTTTCAAAAGAAATATAATTGAACTTTTTCCATCTTCAGAATATAATCTATGATATAGAAGCGAATTTAAGAGTAGAGTGGGAAGAGTTTTAGTTATCGTCGCTCAATGATGTGGCCTATTTTAGTTTAAACCAATTTAAGCTATCATCTACTACGTCGAAAAGTTGATTTTCAACTATATGTCTCCATTTCTTTTTTCTTTCTTTTTGTTTGTGTGTTATCTAATACTCAGAACTTTTGAGTTTCGAAAAGTTTTTTTTTCTTCTTATTGTATATCAAATAGAAATTAATGACTTATTTGACCTGCAAAAATGAAATTTAAAAATACGTCACTTTGTTTGAAAAACCAAATAATAAATTGCGTTTTCGAACCGAAAAACGCAAAGAAAAGTGATATTGCTTTCTAGTTATTTTTTTAATTTATGTGATTTTTTGTAATGCGCTAATTGATAGTCATAAGTATGAGGCCATTATTGACTTTTATATTCCGAAAGAAGTGGTAACATAATTGTTATTACAAGTGCGACTATCATTTAAAAAGTGAGAAGTGAGATTTTAAAAAAAATATATTTTGTGACAAAAATCCCTAACTGTTAATGAGATATCTCGAATAATAATGAAGATACTTATATGAAACTTGACCTACATGTTCTAAGTGGCTTTATCTATGAAATGAAGCAGATTTTTTAATATAAATATCTTTATAGCTATTTTTAAATGGAATAGTACGTAAAATTTCTTAAAAGTATCCACATTGCTGTAAATTTTTAAACATATTTTTTTATTTGTGAATATTTTTCTTCAATTTTGCTTCATTTCAAAGAACATTGTTACATAATTCTTATGTCCAAATCTAATAAAGACTGATCAACTACTATTTTTTTAATGTTAGCTCTGTTGTTAAAATTTTACTAAAATTTGTCAGAAAATAACCAATTTTACATAAAGTATGTTATATGTAACTTTAATAATATACGTTTTGGCTAAAAGCATGTTTTTACAATATAATTTATCTAAAAACATGATAAAAGTATATTAAAATTAACGTTTAAGGAAAAGTTGCCTCGAACATAGGCGGAAACCTTAAATTTTTAAATTTAAGTTATATCATCTACTAGAAGGCCAAGTCTAAAGCTTTTCACGAGTAATGACTTCCTGTAAAAAATATGCTGCTTTCAGGGAAGAATTAATGCTTAGAAAAATAACACCATTTATTATTTGTTATTTACTTAACTTTATAGAAAACACTGTAATGTTCTATAAATGAAATATCACGTTTATAAATCATCTAAAAGAAAATCGACTGAGATTAGGAATACTCGAAAATTACCTTAAATTGTGAACTTTTTAAGTATTACAGTCGAGATTTCTATAATCCACATTTCAATGCATCTCCGATCGTCAACATATTGGAAAAATCGGAAACACATTTGCTGCAAAATCCAAAAATATTATTTTTTCAAAAACAGAAAAAAATAGTATTGTAATTCTTTATTATATGCGACTGCAAAAAAAAAGAAAGATTTAATATCTATTTTGCCTCTATTTTTAGATATTACTCAAATAAAACTATTTTAAGAGCATTGAAAGAACAACACTATTTCCTTCTTGAAGTGAACCGAATTCTGGAGCATGCATGCTGTAAAATTTATTATGGCATCATGGAAAACGAACAGAATTGTGCATCATGGTTTAAGAAAAAGTAAATTTAATACGTTATTTTAACAACCAAATAAGCAACACAAGTAATTAAGTTCTAAATAAATCTTTAAATGTAGAAAGGGAGTATTTATCATATGAAAATTAAGAAACATACAATTTTATTTGATTCAAAAATAAATGCTGGTTAAAAAAATCAGTTTTCTTAAAATTATTTTAGTTAAACAGTGTAACATTATTAATTGTTGAAACGTCATGCTACAAACAAATAAATTCATATATGAAATAATAAGCTAAAATAATTTGTATTTATTACGTTATTATTATAAGATTTAAGCACACTTTAGTGCTATTTCATTTATTTCATAAACTTATTTCCCCTACCAAATTATAGTTTAAATCCTTTATTGTTTTTAATAAAACTTGTCAATTCTTATTTTAGACATTATAAATGTAATTGTCTCATTACGTTAACGATATGTGTGCTTAACAACTATTCTTATTGAATTATTGAAAATTAAAATCAATAATATTTTACTATGATTAGTATTTTTTTAAAAGATTTCTTAGATTATAAAAAGATTTTTTTCTAAAAAACCTGCTTGAAATTGTTCCAAACATTTTATTTAATAAATAGAAAAGAAATTCATTGACAACATGATGTTTAAAAGTACACATTCGATTTAAATAACCACGCCAAAATTAAAATCGCTTTATTACTATTCCAATGGTAATTTATTGATATTTTGATTAAACCATTTTTAACGAATTGATTATTATGAATCATGATTCAAATATTTCTATCAATGAGTTATTGTAAACATTCCAACTTTAAATCTGAATTAGTTGGTTCATTGGTCAAAATCCAACATCCATTAAATATTGACACGTCATATAATGATGAGAAAAGACCAGAAGAGTCTGGTGGTCAAAGGATAGCGGACATTGCTCAATGCTGACAAAACAAGGCTCTGACCACCCCCCACGCCGATAAATCAGCCTCAACTGCCTGACTGCAGCAGGAGACAAACAAAAGTTCGTTGATTGGACTGGAAACGCGGGAAGAAAAAAGGTCCTCCATTACTAATTCTGACCTGCCGGGGCTCCGGAAAAAGGCATGAAAGTTTGATGCCGGGGCCTCTGCGGATGACAGGGGCCATTAGAACGCGACAACGTGCTTCCCAAGAAGTGGGCCGGACAGCTCCGGCCACGATAAATTAACGATGGTCGGAGAAGGGGGTTGGGAGATGAGATAACGGCTGGGATCTGTTGCTTCTTTTTTTCTCAACACTTTGTCTCCGGCTGCTGTCACTTTGGGTTCGACTCATTTTGGGAATAAAGGTGCTTCTTCAACGGTGGACATTTATTAACTGCCTTTCTTGCTCAAGGATTACCAAATGATAGATTACTAACGCAACCTGTCTTTATTACTGCCAACCGATACAAAATAAGCATGTGCTTAGGAATACATCCATATTAACTCAGTGTATTCCTTTCGAATTAAAAATTACTTTAAATATTGTAATACTAAAACATAAATATTTTTTGTTGCTAGTACACAGTTCTAATTTTTTTAAGAATATATATTTCTTAATAGCATTTATAATCACTAATATAAATATTAATTTTCATTATTCAGTACATTCTCAGAATTCAAATTTATCAAAAAATGACATTTCTTTTTCATTTGATATTTTTTCTGGCTGTTTTACAAAAACATATTTGAAATGTCCTTATTGATACGAAATATCTTAAAAGTGTGTATTGCATTCATGAAGAGTAGAGTTTTCCTTTCATAATTACCTCTTTTATACATTTTAACTATCATAAATCACAAGAATTTTACAAAACTTCAGTTTACATAACAATTCAGTGATTTTCATGAAAAGTTTGTACTCTGAGTATATAAATTAAATAAGGTTTTATCCGCTATGAAATTTACATAAATTACCATGATTTTCTGCTTTGAATAAAATATAAATTGAACTTTTAATTTCTGTTCTGAAATCTTTCTTATTTTTGCACGATATTAATAGCTTAAAATTTATCTTCATTGTGATTAATGCCTATCAATGCTTTTACAATTTATAAAAATACTTAAAACTTTTTTTTATTTTAAGAAGAAATAATTTAGTATCATAAGGTGTATCATAATGTTAAATAAAATTGCAATGCTGGAAATATTTTTATAATATAAGATGTACCCTAAAAGTCTGATGAATAATAATGTAAAGAAAGATTAATATATTATCTCGAATTCTCAAGCTACAAGCCTCTTCTCATAGGATAAGCAAAGCGAAACTTCACTTGCTAAGGGCAGTGATCGGGAGGGTGAGTACATTCTCCATCACTGAGTCGCAGGAACTCCATGTCGGGGACTTGTCCACTTTCATCTGTGACGAACAAGTCTTTTCGCTGATGTGGAGTGGAGGAAGCAGGTTCAGGTGTGACCTTATCACCTGACCGTGGCTCCAAATTAAGAAGCGCTTAGTAACAAACGAGTATTCAAACAAGTTAACCTTAATGTACAATCCATAGCCCACCTGCATCACTATGTATATATATCTCCAATTCTCGATAGTTATTTCATATAATAATTCATTTGTTATATTTCATTTTGACTAATTAAATTGTGCATTTCTGCATACAAATAAGAAACTTAATGACTTTTAGTTAGAAACTTAATGTTATTTAGAGGAAATTTTACCTTTAAAATTCCTTCAGAATATGTTCCTGATTGATTATTTCTAAAAATAGAAATAGTTATAATATGTTTTTAAAATGTTACTCAGACGTTGTTTATGGATAAGAAGTAGCACAGTATCCACGAAAATTTAAATTTTGTAATAATATATCTAAAGTGAAATGCATTTATTCTGAAAAAAGAGGAAGAAGGTGAAAATGTCACAGATAGCTTTCTTTTCTTAATTTATTATAGAAATCACAGAGATCAGTCTTCGTTTATAAATTGAAAATACGTAATCTGAAGTGGAACAGATTCTAATTGAGATAATGCAGCTTTCTAATAATTTTCCTGCTTACCATACCCCATAAATGATATTTGTAATAAAATTCCAGAATTTTAGAATGAACTTGTGAGTAAAAATGAATCAGATAGCTTCATTCATTGAAATTTTATAAATAACTTTTTTCGGTTCATTGAGATTAGAGTCAATTTTTATTTTCTAATTTCTCTTAATACAACTCAGAAACGATTGTTTAAGCGACTGAAATTATGGAGTAGTAGATTGGTTTGAACATGTTTGACGTTAGAGACATGCAATATTGTCTGTTGCTCTGATAGGTAGCGTTTCGCGCTTTCAAGATACAGACAGGTTTGAGGTTCTATCCTGTTGGGCAAGGTCAACTCAGTCTTTCACCCCTTGAGCGTGTTAATAAAATGAATACCAAGTATGCTTGGAAACTAAACACTGGGAGTTTTGCGTTAGGCTGACCACCTAACCGGGACATATGCTTCATAACCCAGGGTTCTCAGTCAAGGAAACAGGATATGGGTACTGTAGGCCTTGCCCCCCCCCCCAATGGGCTGTCGTACCATACTTTGCTTAGTTTAGTTTCTCTGATGATGAGTGTATAACTTTCAAAATTAAAATCTAGAGATTTTCCTGTGCTAAAATATTTATTAATAACTCATCTTTCTTAGTTGCCGCGGGAAAATATTCCTTAGATTTTCTGACTTTGAAGGCATTTAGGTTATTGATTTAAAAGATGCCGTTGGTCTGGTTGTTCTATTCAAAGTCTGGTCATTGAAACTCAAAGCACATGAAATATTTTCATGGAATTATTACGAAATATTGGGATCTTGGTAAGTAAAATAACTAAGCATTTTGATCTTGCCACGAACATTTAACAGATGGATAATTGTCTCATCAATTGACTGTTTCAGAAGAACTACAATATTTATCTTATAACTTTATGAAACATTTATCCGATTATTTGTCACAAATACCATTTTTAAATGTCTATAGTCTATCAGTAAGTCTCCTTGAGAAAATAAATATGCAGTATCAATAGATAATTTTGCTTTTTTACAACAGTGTCTTTGATCATAAAACTAAAGTGATATGAATTGGAATTGAAGGATTGAAATAATATCCACATCTATCCAAGCATAATCTTGGCATAGATAAATATCCATAACTTAAAACAGTGGGAAAGTGATTATCTTCCTATTTTCATTTAAAATTAAAAAGAGTCATATTATAAGTGCAGTATTATATGTGCCACTCGTAAGATTACTGATCGTTATATTTGCAAATATCTTGATACAGGCTGAAACCAAATATAGGGATTAATAAACTTTTGATTATGATATATATAACACATATTCTTACTTTTAATTTTACTCATTATTTTTTATGTCTTTATTTTACATCTATTTATTAATTTGATTATTACTTGCTTTTGCTTTTGATTTTGTTTAATACAATATTGCTTGATACAATATTGAATTTTTGCTTTTGATTTTGTTTAATACAATATTTATTTAGAATTTTTTAGTTTAGTAGATTTTCGGTAATTGCTAAAAAAAAGCTTCCTTAATATCTTTAAGTTATTTTAAATATTATTGTCTTAGTTGGTATTGCATTTTAGTCCAAAATTATATTTTAAATTTATTTTAAAATATTTTGAACTGAAAAAACAATACTGTAATCTAATATCATAAGAAAACAATTTTGCACGTTCTGTACAGTTTTAATTATAATATATTAGTCTATTATCATATATTCTATAACTGTTATTTGATTTATTATTATTTAATTACTGTAAATCCATACTACATTATTAGGTATTTTAAATACTATACAGGATATATGATAATTTACAAAATAAGGTGATGTTCCGCCTATTTTTTAAAAAAAATATTTTAACTCCCTCAAATTCGATATTTTTAATGAACTGTAAATTTAAATAATCTATTTCAGTGTAGTATAATATTTTTATATAAATCGTTCAAATTTTAGTATTAAAAATGAACAATAATTTGAAAAGTTTAATTATTTTATAGTATTTTATTATGTGTAAAAAAATGAATTTAAATTTTTAATCCAAAATAAAAACATTTATAATCTAACTATAAAATTACTTCTGTCTATCTTTAATTTTTTTAACTTTTTAAAATGGAATAACATTAAAAATATAAATTAATTTAAATAACTTTTTAACTTTCCCCATACTTTTTAATAACATTCTAAAATTCAAATAAACACAGAATTCAGCATTCATATATATCTCGTCATTGAGGTATACTTGAGACAAACTCCCATCTTTCCTCTCCAGGGATAGATTTTATCACAAATTCCTAACTCATTTAAATGAACTTTTATATCAAAAACACAATGACTATTTCAGAGTTTTGGATTAAAATAATCTTTAAAGTTTTATAATAAAATATGAGGAAGCTTGTATATTTTTTCGTCTTAAAGTTCTATTCTGAACTAAAATATCAACAGTAAGCGATGGAATAGAATTCCGATTTATCATGAATTCCTGAATCGTTAGAAGAAGGACATTCCTTCGCGACGGACATAAGCTGAGAAGAGTGAAGCATTTTAAATTTGTTACTGCTCACTTCACTTCAGATCTGTGAAAGTGTCACAATTTCTATTCGGAGCATGCTTGGCATGGACGATGACATTGGCAAGAGACAGAGAAAGAGAGGGATGGAGCAAGAGAGAGTGAGTGTGTGTCGCAAATCCGCCAACCTAATCAACAAGCCATTCATCTCTCCGGACGTGACCATAGCACTCAACCTCCCTGACAAATCCCCGCTGCCACACGGATCTATGTCCAGCCTTCCCTTCTCCAGAAATGGCCGCTAATCAACGCTCGACACAAGTCATTTATCCATTCTTCCACCCCCACTCTGCCACCGAGCAGATAAGGACAGACAGTCGGACGAAAAGGATTAGATCAGCGCTCGATTCATTACTGACCACGCCATGGAGGAAAAGGGGTTTTCGGCAGTGCTGTACACCCAAATCCCGTTCCGGGAAAGATTTTCCTGCTCATCCCTGGATGTGCTGCGTCCGCAGTTTCTGATTACTTTCATTCTGCTTGTGCGTGGGCAGGGTACATATCTCAAAGGGAAGACCCCCTTATCGCGTTTCGACGACTGTCGAAGTTATTCTCGAGTTTCTACTTAATATCGAGCCTTCATCATCATAATGTAATTAGCCAGAAGAGAAATGCGTTATTTCGATCTGCTGAGAGTGAACGATCTAATT
Organism: Latrodectus geometricus; assembly: GCA_026290005.1. NCBI lineage: Eukaryota > Metazoa > Arthropoda > Arachnida > Araneae > Theridiidae > Latrodectus > Latrodectus geometricus. The sequence continues at coordinate 35,304 of JAPDSC010031789.1, read as the reverse complement.
AAAAGTGCTTTCAAAGTATGGAGAGAATATACCTGTCACGACATGCTTTTAAAAGGAAGCGATATCTGCGCCAGTCGGATGCAAATAAACGCCCCTATTCACTATAAATAACATCCTACAAATTGACTGGGGGTATTTAATTCGAATAAAGTGTTTTGTGAGGACACACTTTATAAAGTTAAGAAAATCCTGACTAAAATTACATTATTAATATTTCTCACTAATAGTTTTATCTCAAGTGACATTTGTTAAACTTTGCTAATAAACAATAAAATATAGAAAAGTAACCTTTTTAAGCTATTCTATTGTCTCTATTCTCATAAGGACAAAATAAAAAACACTCAATAACTATAATAAATCTTTGACTTCTTCGTAATTTTTAACCACTAATTCTTTTCTCCAGATAGTGATAATATTTTTCTGTAAAATACTAATATATATTAAAATATACATAATCATCATCAGAGCCACAGTGGCCTCATTGATTAGGGCATGTACATCCTCGTTATCAGATGATAGTGGGTTCAAATCCTGACCCAAACAAAAGTCCGTCGTGTTCGTTAATGATGGCTTAGTCTCGTAATATATGTCGTGGTCGCATTGTTCTCCATGTGAAATGATACCTCTCAGAGGGTGGCAGACCAGGTATTGGGGAATCTTCTACTTGATCCCAGCTTCTAAATTATGAAAACTCTCACCCGGTTGCTTCTATATATCTGGTAGAGCCCAACTCAGGGTTACGTACAAGGAAGCATGCTGGTGCAACAATAACATAATCACCATAAAAAAATTGAGCCTAAAAAGTTATTTAATTTAAAAGTATATACTTTTGGAGTATTATATAAATTTCGATTAAATCATCTGATGATTTAAATTTCAGATCAAAACGCTATTTCATTGTTTACATAATTACGAATGAAATGTTAACTGTAGAAATTGCTATGGCACCACATTAACTTGAATATGGAATTCATTAATTTCTCTACGGGTAACTTACAAATTGCGATGAAACATTTCTGATCAGAATTGTGTTGGAATATATATGATAATAGAGAACATTATACGTATTTTACTGAGTAAGGCCGTAGTGACCTGTTTGGTTAGTTCTTATCGGGACGCTGTGAGTTCGAATCCCTACTTAACCGAAGATCCATCTTGTTTACTAAAGGCAGCTGGGGTTCTTTAAATAGGTCTTTGCTTGTAGCAGTGTTCTCCAAGTGAAATGATATTTCTGTGATCAATATTGGAGTCCTCTGCTTGGTCCTTGATTCAAATGTACGAAGACTCCATCATATTTTCATATTTTCTCTACCACTTCTATCTAATTTATAGAGCCAAACTCTGAACTAGGTATAGAGAAGTGTACTAGTGGTTCACTATGAAGTAAGATTACAAGATATGAAATTAGGGAAATATGCATGGTATATAAAATAAAACAATAAGGACAGTCTGTTCAAAAAAAAAAAAAAAAAAAAAAAAAAAAAAAAAAAAGTGTATAGAGAACCATAAGCCATAAACTTTTAAACACAAGGTTTAATTTACACAAACACTTCAATATCATAAAGCAGTTTTTCAGTTATCTGAAAGCTCTTAAAGCATTCTTTACTGAACATTTATTTTAGTTTTGAGCTTTTCCAGTAGATATAAAGATAATCAATCCAGTAGATATAAAAAAATGTTTTTCCAAAGCATCATTCACATATTCAATGGAATTTACATTTGGGAAAAATAATGGTCAATTTACTTTCGTGAGTTTTTGTAAGCTTTTCAACAGTAAGAGTTTAATGGAGCTTAGTATCATCCTTCATGAAAATGAATGCTAAATCATTTGATTTTAAGACAAATGCAACTGTGCGAGTATCACTTCCTTGCACTGTCTTCTAGTTCATCTTAATTCTCTTGAGAATTAAGATTAATATTTAATTACAATATTGAAGTATTAGATTAGAGAATTAATATTAATATTTATGATGTCAATTTAAGTTAAATTGGGTTGGTTAGTATGTTGTTCAAGAGTCTCATTTTGAACATGACAGCCAATTAGACTGTGATCTACAATTTGAAATTTCGATTTCGAACGTAAATAGTTTGAGTTTTGATTTGTGCGTTGTGTAGTTTGATCCACTGAAAACATCCAAGTCCAAAATGGGGTTCGAACCCAATAATTGTTGAACTGAAAACCAGACCGCTAAAAGTAAATTCTGAGATAACATAATTTTTCTTTCTTTGATGCTAGTAAGAAATAAAACCAAATTCTTATCACCCTCCATAGATTTCGCACCATTAAGATTAGTAAAAATGCAATGCTTAGATAATAAATCTTTGTGCTTTTTATTTTGGTTTAAATGCGATCATCAATGTTACGTAAGTCTTCGTTTCTAATTTTAACTAAACTACAGTTATAAAAAAATATATAGTCACAAAAAAGCGTAAATTTTCTTAATCTCCTAATTTAAACAACCTTTGACTATTATCTAGAGTCACTTTCGTTTAATAATGATTCCCAGATTCAGTTCCTGCTTCGGGCAGAGATGTTTGTAGTCTCAATATACTTTGACATTTCTTATTCCGCTGTCATACATAGCCGTTGACTTCTGTCTTGTATCAATCTCTTTTCTCAACAGTTCATAAATTCGATTCCTACTTCGGGCATGGACGTTTGTAATCAAAATAAACCTTAACATTTCTTATTCTACTTATATACACAGCCGTCAACTACAATCTAACAGCCGCTTTTCCCAATAGTTCACAAATTCGATTCCTATGTTGGGCATCTATGTTTGTAATGGTTCGAAATCCTCTTGAAACTATAAATCTTTATAAAATTACCTCTCATGTGTAAAAAGTGACCGTATGTATACAGACCGACAGGCAAACTAAATAAGGTCAATTTCTTTCAATTGCGGATATGATGAATCACATACTCATTCCTCATGGTTCATTCCTTGAATAATCAGAGGTATAGGTGTATTTGGTTTTTCTTCAAGATTGTAGAACTCAAACTTTTGTCAATTTTCAAGACCTTGGATGGCATTTGTGTCATCGCATTGAAATTATTTAATCTTGCATTATCAAGCTTCATGCAACTTATGTTTAAATAACATTGGCATTTATTTTAAATTGTGTGATTGTATGACCATATACAAACCATATAATATCAACTATAAAGTAATAATGTCAACTGTTTTTAATTACATGATATGTATGTTATTTGACAATTTATTATATAATAAGCATTTTTACATATTTTTATGTAAAAAATCAATCTACTCCTAAAATATAACTTGAACATTCCTAATTCTTCATGTCAATTTCTGTATACGAAGTATACATATGATTAAAATTTCAAAACATGTGAGCATTAATTCCAGTCATCGTATGAATTCTGGTATAAAATCAATGTCAGTTTTTCTTTGTCTAGATAAGTAACGAATGATGTCATACAAACATTTCCGAAAACTTTACATTCTGAAAAGGTGCTGGAAATATGACAATAAGTGGTGACAGCAATAGTTGTTGGAAAGAAGACTTGTCAGAAAATGAAGATTCTGCAAACCGAAGTGCACCAAAACGGGTCATTATCATATGAGCTATCGCCTGTAGTGAAATGCTCTCCAGTCATCATTGTAAAAATTTTAATCTGCTATAGCTTCTTACAAAAGACGTTTAATGTGCAGTTGAGTACAGTTAATGGGTTCTATGGCCTTGAAGTTTAAATAACTTTATTACCTGTATATGAAGTATATAAACACATATTTTTAATTGAACATACTCATTTTTACAAGATTTTTTTATTTTTTAATTCAGTAATTAGTGTCTATTGCATTATTCACTTTAATTCTCAATTACTTCGAATAAAGATTACAAAGAAAAAACGAACGATTTAATATTGTGATCTTGCATTCTATGGCCCTTATGTTCGATACGTAAACTTTGAAAAGACTTTTTAAAAGACATTGTTTGGCCTGATTCAACAGGTATATCACCAAACCATCTACTACAATTGCACATGGTCCAGGCTGGAATAGCTTGGTTGGTTAGGTCGTTCTTTTCTTATTAAAAGGTAGTGAGTTCGAATTCCCAACTTGACCGTAGATCCATCGTATTCGTTATAAAAGTGGATGGTTGCATGTTAAATAAGTAGTAGTTACAGTGTCTTCCAAGTAAAGTATTATCTCTAGGGGTGAAAGGTCAAGTATCGGGAGTCCTCTGGTCGGTTCTGCTCCTAAATGAGGAAGATTTATAAACTCGACTGCTTCCACGTAACTGGTAGAGTTCAACTCTTGGCTAAGTACAGGGAAGTATGATGATGTAACAACAACTGTACATGATCAATGGTATTCAGACGTGCTCTTAATCAATTATTTAAATACCAACATAAGAATTGAGCGATTAATAATTATATCATCGAGCATTAAGGGAAACTTATACACTAAATTAAATATTCTTCCTGGTTAGCTGATCAAACGATCCATTTGAGTAGTTTTTGATCACAAGTACGCAAGAAAACTTTAAATGATTGTGTCTATGGAATCATTGTAGAACATCTTAAACCCTTTATTATATGCAGAAAACGTACTGCGTCTTCATATGTTAATTTTTTAAATAATAATTTTTTTTATTTGAATTTTAATGATACTGATAATATTAATATGAATAAAAATGTTCACTCTAATAGAATATAACCAATACAATTTACGTACTTTTTAAATCTGTAGTAATATAAAGCTGTTTTGACCAAAATTTTATTTTTAAAGATATTTGAAATCATTAAAATTTTAACCCCCGATTCCACTGAAGACTGCATAAACGTTTAAAAGAATTCTGCTCATAAACTTTAAATATGAATTTAGGTGAATTGTTTCATTTTTTAAAACAAGAAACTCATAATACTTTTCTTATGTTCTCTTAATATAAACATTTAAGGCAGATTTTATGTTTTATGTCTCCAATTATTTTTACCTTTAAATAAGCTATTTTTAAAATAATTTTACTTTAGTTGCAAATTTTTATTCAGTTTTAAGATTTAATTGATTTTTATTTAAATGATTTATTATATGAAAATAAAATGCTTATTTTTACAAAATAAATGATGACGAAGTATTATCTGATTGGAAATGGTTTTTTGATAAGAATAACAATCATACTTTTAGCATTCTTCTAGAAAGGATTAAATTTTGGTAAACAAGTTTTCGACGAGTTATCTTTTATTAGTTATCTTATATTAAGTTTACAATATAAAAAAAATTGCACGTATACAAATATTCATTACTAATTTTAGTAATTCCAGAATAATATTATCTACAAGAACGTTTATTTATTTTTTAATGAGTAAATTGTTATTAATATTAGTACTTGTTCGAATAAATACAACGATAAAGTAATAAGTTTTCTTTATAGATTATTTTTTTTTCAAATACGTATTGATTATGAATATACTATTCAATTAAAATTCTGTTAATAAAAATATTTTAATGATTTTGTTAATTTTCATCTGTTAATGTTCAAATCTATAATTCTTTATTTAAGAATTTATTTCAAGATTTAGAGTATATAATTTTATACTCCAATACCTATCAGAAAATAATGTAATGTTTAAAATTTAGTTATTTAACAATTGTCAATAAGTTATACGAAATCGAATAAGATAATTTATGAAGCTTCTATAAGAAATTAGGGACTTATTAACCGTGCTTTTTAATACATTCCCGAAATTAAGGGAATATAGATATTAAAAAAAATAATAATTTGATCTGATTAATAAATATTTATATTTATGAACAGTTGAATTCACTAGCAAAATGATGGAAAATAAAAAGATTTTATTTGTGACAAATTTTTGAAATTTTTCAATTTTCTTAAAAAATTAAACATTTTTAAAGAATATCAATATTGATCAAAAAGAAATTGAAAAAAATTGAAATAAAACAAAACAAATAAAAAAAATTTAATGATTTTTCGACGATTTCTGATGATTCTCTTTTTTGTTTTTGAAATAAAGTATATAAATTCATTTTTCAATGTAACAGATAAGGTCTCAGAGACCCAGAAAATATAATCTCAAATTACTTTTTATTTCTGAGCAATTCTAGATTATTTTTGACAAGTTTCGAATTCTATATAAATTACTTATTAATCTTTAACATTAAAAATAAGAATTAAAAATAAAATCTAAAATCATTAAAGGTATAAGAAGAGAAATCTCTCACACGTTAGGGTTTACGCAAATTTATATATGTACGCGAAAAAAATCAAAGATTTAGTAAATACCACATAAGGCAAACAGCTAAAAATGTATCCTACAAATGTTGTTTTGGGAATCTGATTATTGTTGAGTCATTCAATTTTATTAAACAGATTATGTAAAATTGATTGGGTTTATGGCAACTAAAGGACTAATAATTGGAAAAAAAACAAATATCTGAAAAATTCTGAGTAAAAAACTTAAAAAGGAAAATTATTACTTAAGCGATAATCATTAACTCATTTTAAAATTTGCGTAAGACATAATTTCTATTTCATAATTAATTTGAATCCCTATATTTCGCATATATTATTTATAAATCATTTATCAGTTGTGAAATCATATTAAATGCAAACTATGTATTTTTATTTTGAATTTTCATTTATAAATTTTTAGAGAAATTCGAAATTTATGAATCCATAATTAAATAAACAGATATAAAATTCAATGAGTAATTATTTAAAGTGTGCATTGTGATAACGAATTCAATTTTACATAAAAATGGTACACAAAAAAATTCTACATAGTAAACTTCATATTTTTATGGGAATAATGTATATTAGTACATATTATATATAAATCCTCTGCATGTAAATTTGTTAACTATTTCTATGACTGATTTGCTAAGAGATTTTAAGTACTTATTCTCAGAAACGATTCAATAAGATGAGGAGTGAAATAATACATACATATATATATATATATATATATATACAATTAGGTCATAAATTCGTGAAAATTAAAAAAAAATCCTAATAGAATGTATAATGTTCGAGAAATTATATCATCAAATATTGATGTAAAAAATTTCCAACAAGCTTTTTGCTTTTAAAATTGCTCCAAACTTTGTTCGAGTGTGCACTATATTATAAGCCAAAACTAATGGACCGGACCAAATTTATACCTATCTTTACAGAAAAATAATAAAAATTAATGCATGTATGGATTCAAAACAACAGTGATTTTTTTTAATAATGAAATAGGAAAACCTAATTCTTACAATTATTTTCTTTTAAAACAGAAAGATGAAAAACCATTTATTTTGATGCTGATAACTTATGCCCTTTTTATTGAATGAAATTTAATTATGATATAAAGCCAACGTTTTCGGTGAAGATTTGGAAATGCATATTTGGATTATTCAATGTCATTCATACCCGAATTGAAAGAAAATTATTACTGCTAGATATTGGACCGTCTGAGGCAGGGTGCCTCTGGTGTGGTGCGAGTAAGTGACAGTCGATACTATCTAATACCACTGTCAGGAGGACAAATGAGACTACTGCGTGGACAGGAAAGGAACGGCGGCACACATGAAGTCATATCTCACCGCCAACTCTCATATGAAACTGATTAAAAGCGAGCAGGCAGCGGACGACAACTTCCGATTCCCGAGAATTTAAATTCGATCTTTAATTCCAAAACTTCCTACCGCTCTAAATTCGTCTTCATTTGGGCGGGATTCAGACGATGATACATAATTTATCATGGACTGCCTCGACCCCCTATCCCTGGCTCTCCCACCCTCAGCTCCCCACTGCCATCGTCATATAATCCCTATCTCCGGCGGCACCATTTCCTATTGCGCGCAAAAGGATTTAACGCGTTCTCTTTCCGTGATAACGGAAGGTTTATATTGCAGCCATCATGGGGGCCCTGGTCCCGGTTGACACAATTGGCAGTGCAGCGCTTTTTCAGCTAACTGCAACAAGTGCCACAGACTTGTGGGATAGTGTGGTTAATTAGCTTCTAGAGGTGCTTGGCTTAGTACCGTGGATTCAAAATAAATACCTTTTGGAAATGCATGACGTACAATTTCGGATTATAAATTCATTACAGCGCTAATAATTATTAATTTAGTGTTATTTTATATTAATTAAGGAAATTGATTGATTTACATCAATACATCATTTAAGTTATTGATATTAAATACTGTTGAATTTAAATGCAAAAAATAATTAAATGATTGGTAATTTCTAGAATTTCATTAAAAATAAAATTTTTTTCGAAGAAAATGCATTCTAGTATGAAAAAAATTGAATTTTTTTACTTAATTATTTGCAGTTCATTACAGTAGAATCTCTATCACATATCATTTTAAAATTAAAATTGTGCGATTGATTGTATTATAATGAACAAATTTAAGCAATAATTGCATTTAATGTAATGTATATATTAGTGTAATTTTAGTGTTCTGATTTTGCTATACACTAAATGATTAAAAATAAAAAAAGAATAATTTATTTTAATAAAATCAATTTGCTAAATAATTATAACAACAATAAATTAATTTTTTTATGCATTACAACTTCTTAAATTAAAAAAAATGCTAAAACTTTCATAAAGACAAATCAAAATAAAGTATAACTTATTTTTTGTACAATCACGATTCATGTTTCCATCACTCATTGATGTAAAAATTAATTTATATTTGAGGAAAATATGGAAATTAAGATAGGGTTTTTCAAATGCTTAAGTTGGTAACAAAATGTATTTCTTTCAAGTTATTTATATTTTTAAGATATTAATATTCATTAATTAAAATATTTACTAACTGTGAAAAAGGAATTAAATGAGTGAAAATTAAAGTGAAGATAATATTTGATTTTGATACCATGCAGTAAATTAGCTTTAAATCTCGTGCAAGATTATTAGTAACTGGTAAAGAAGTTGTCTTTATAAGTAAACTTCACTATCGGTAGTTACTAAGAAGGAATTACAAGTGAAGAAATCTGAAAAACTCCTAATCATCTATCCAAATAGATTCTCGAGCAGAAACAGAACATCCAATAGTGGCTAAGAATGATTCTCTCTTTATTCAATA
>JAPDSC010031789.1:2493-21236 GCA_026290005.1 Latrodectus geometricus | reverse complement strand
AAAATCTCAAGTCATCCATTTAAAAGAAGTCTTGTATAACCTGAGTCCCATTTATTCTCTTTAACTTTAGAATAAAATTCTCCCGAAAGTCCTTCAACGATTATAAGAATCAAGTGAAGGCAGCTTCACCTCTAGACTCATTTGAATATATCATCTTCTTAACGATTCTTCTCCGGGAAAAAGATTTAAAATTCTTAAGAGCCTCATTTTTCCTCGGCCAGCGTATGGGAGAAACTTCCCACATCTCGGAACACAATTAAACAAATAATCAGACGGCATCCACTACTTAGATTAATGAATTTCATCCCTGAAATCTGCAGAAATATAACAGCCTCCGTCACTCTCCACCTTTCCCTGAAAAATGCCACTCAACAACTTCTGCCAAATTCGAATGTCTCATCACGGTTTTCCATATTCTTAGGACGTAATACGTCCTTAATATATGGAAGGGGAAACATTAAGACGTATCTCATTAGGACTTAAGCCATTTCGACACGCGATGAAAATTCCTTTCTCGAATAACCGAATATGGGAGTTATTTGGGAAAAGAGTTTCCTCTTTATTTAGTGTCAGGTGCTTTTTTTTCTCTTCTTCTCCCACCCACTTCTTCGCTCCCACCCCCATTTCGATTTGCCCTGATTAGCACTCTTTTGGTCATTAGCAAATTAAGGGGGATTTTTCAAACCCAGCGGATTGCCCTGGTAGAGGCAAGTCCAACTTGGATGTCGTGACTTTGCCGGGATTAAGTGAACTCTGTCGTGAAAGTTGTTTTTAGGGGGATGGGGGATCCATTAGCACGTTTGTCAGGAAAAGGGAGGGAGCGCCACCACTACCCTTCCCCCCTAACTCCGCTCCACTCTCATAGTGTTCTCGATTTTGTAAAATTTTATTGGAAATGTATTTTACCTCTGAGGATAATTAGGAGGTATTTATTGTAGGTATTGATTTACGGATAGTGCTCTTTTCTTTGAAAGATTGGCATCGGGTTTTGCGGGAAGGTTCGGCCATCTGTTTTCCAGTCACGACTGCTGCTGCCCCTTCACTGATTGAGACACTTTAGATTAAAATGGAGACTTAAAAAAAATCTCAGAAGTGATGATACTTTTGTGTTATATTTTTCACTTATTTTTGTATAAAATTTATACTAAGAATCTTTACTTATATATTTTTAAATTTCTAACTCTAAATTATGCATTAAATTACTCATATCTTATTAATTTAAATCTCTTTTTGGGAAATGAGCTCGGGAGGGATCATTTTTATCGGGAAAAACAGTATGAGTGCGGCACGTAAAACCTGTCCGTAAAGTCAACGCAAAAATAATATTAAATTTGATTACTCTCCCTTACTGTAGGCACAGAAAGTATCCTCCACTTTCTTCACCTCATATATAAGTGCACTTGAGATTAATATATTAGGTTGTTGAAAAAGAAAAACATTATTTTTACGTGAACTTCAAGGCTTTTTTGTATGTTTTTGATTAGCTTTGAGCAAATGATTTCAAAATGCTTAACTTCTGGACCGCTAACATGCTGCTCAACTTCAGTCACTTTTGTGATTTTATCAATATTTTTACCATGGGCCTACATGTGCTAGGTGCATTTTAACAATGAATAAACTTGAATGGAAATGATGAAACCAAAATTACCCGTTACAGTATCAAGACTATAAACACCATTCCCGATTTTCAACTGCCTGACTAGTATTTTCTCCCTTCATAAAAGAAAAACTGTAACGTACTGCAATTTTTCTTTGCTGACTTCCTTTTTTAATACTCTGAACCTTATAACTAAATGGACCAAATAAAAACAGCAAAATACTTTTCTAGTGAGAAACATGATTTTTCTCATGGGTATTAATCTGAAATTGTATAATCGATGCTTAACGAGGTATCGAAGACTACAATCATCGACAGAAAAAAATAATGGATTTCTTTTTCCCCAAACTAATTTATTCTTGGCAGTTCTTGTGTTGTGATATTATAGATGACAGCCTGGATACTGATCATGAGTCCTTCAATTGTGAGTGAATTTGTTTTTTATACTCTTCCCTTAAACAGTTTTCAAAAGTAAAAATTACAAAGGGGCAGGTCAAGTGACTGAGAAGACTACAAGGCCTTGCTGATCATCTTTTCAGGTGTAAATGCCTCATGCACACGGAACATTCCTGATTTCATTTGTGGGATGTTGTACCGCAATGCTGAAAGTAACATAACTAAAGTTTCTCTTCTGTAATGTTCGTATGAAACTCCTCTTTGATTCGTAAACCGAATTCACTGTCGTCTCAAAGAATACATGCTCAAGAGATTTTGTTACCAAAAACCTAATTTACGAATATAAACAAATAAATATAAAAAAGCATTATTCTATGTCATTATGACTGGCTGGTTTTACTTGCCGCACTCTGTGTATTAGTAAATATCTTTGAACGAAACCACACTTGCAAATTTATCTTCAATGGCAAATAGCAACTTTCCAGTTATTCTGGAGGCATCCACCTCCCCTTTGAAAGCTATTCTGTATTTCCCCGTAGAGGCATAAAAAGAGAAAATGTTCGAGAAAACTCCTGACCCTTGAGTCATGTAATCATCAAAAAAGCAGTCATCGTGTAGACATGCAGTCTTGTAGGAACCGGGTTCTTCCTGCCAATTGTTTCAAGGGCGCAACACTTCATCACATCGGCAGGGGATTTTTTTTTCTTAACAAAGTAACCCCAAGGTTCAAATTCATTGCATACTATACCGTTTCCAAGGGATTTAAAGGTCTTGTAACTTCTTGAGTACCATCAACTCATATTCTGCTTGGATAGCCCGAACAGACTGGATGAACCCGTTTTGGGTTTTCAAATTTCTGCTACCAACTGGACATTTTTAAAAAAAGGTCACCCGTTATAATTAACTTCTCATAGAGAAGTAAGATCTTTTCTTTAACATTATCTTTGACAGAATTATTGTTTGTATATAGTATCTTTTAATCGGTGTCGATTTAACACCTCTGATTATAAGTCTCAGTGATTGACTTTATAGTTTCCAACTTCGGTAAAACTTGACTGTTTGTCATTATTAATGTTTCGATTTAGTAAGCAATCCAATGTTGTCGGGTTATCTGTCATTTCCTCATAGTCCTCCAGACGCATTAAAATAGCTATCTTATTTAAAAAACGGTTCGATATTGATATTCCCTTGTAACATCCAGTTTAATTTGTTGTCAAAGATCATTTCTAATTAAATTTATTGGTGTGAGTAAATGCTTCATTTTTATATTTAAGTTTAAGGAAAAATTCTCGATGCGTAAGTGGAAAATATTGGATAGTAATCTCTTCCAAATTTAAGATAATGTTTTTTTTTTTTTTTTTTTGTTTGATTCACCGTATTAAATAACTATATCAGTATATCAAGTTCTTGATATATTGATATGCTTATAATTTATGTTTTATAGTTTTTGCTTTGGGGTTTGTGCAAATAACAAGATAATTGGCCTATATCAGGTAATGGACATTGTCTATAGATCTTAAGGCAAGTTAACGCATTAATATACACTATAAATAAATCACAACTAATAGCTGCCTTTTGTATATATAGCAGTCGTTTTCAAATTTTATAATCTAGAGCTTCAGCAAATTATCATGTGATCATGTCATATAGATGACAAAATGCCATGTGATCATGGCATATAAATAAATTTCGAAAAAGTAACCATATCACATATTAATAATGTTCGTTAGTGCTGCTATGTACAACCCCCCCCCCCCGACAATTTTTTTTACTTAAATTAGAAAATGTATATTGTATTTTTTTTTATTATTGTGTGCTTCTCGTTACATATATAAATATTACTACGGCACAGCTGCCGTATAATCAATCATGCCAATTTTTGAGTTTGGTGATTTTTTTTTATTTTATTTATTTATTTAATTTTTTTGCTGATTTCCTTGTTTATTTGACAATCTAGCTATTATTACGTCATAGAGATGGAAAATAATAAGAATTATGTAGAAAATTCTATTTGTGTCAATCTTAGTATTTACGACATCGCGAAGAAATTTAGAACATTCTGTTCCTTTTCCTATTTTAATTAATATTCTTAAATTTTCTTTTTTCTCAAATCTTATTATTCCAAAAACATATTATTTTTATTTATTATATTTTTTATTATTTAGATGCATTAGCTTTTTAAGAAATTTATTGCATCACAATTACGACATTTTTGCAGCATTACGTCACAAATACGTCATTTTAGCAATATTTCTTCGTCGCTAAGAAGATTCAGAAATTGGCATGATGGATTATAACAAGTCAGTTGTGCCCATTTCTACCAAAAAGTTTTGTACGAGCATTTTTCATTAATTTAAGTACCGTCCTCAAAAACATACAAGTTTTAACACATATTCGGATGGTATTGTATTCTGTTGTGATTAAATATCATTAGTCATTTAGTTTGGGAAGAATATTTATGCAATGCGTAATTTTAATAAATGTTAATTATGCTGAGCTGAAATTTCACCGAACCCTAGTAGGATTGTTTTTTACTAAGTGAAAAATCTCCAATTCGAACGCTGCCATTGTTGAACAAGGAGGGATTAATAAAGCGGTCTTGCTTTCTGCATGTTTATCTGGGTGAGAGCTTATGAATTTTCCTTTTTCTACTCTTGCGGTATAAGAACACAATCCACCATCGATGAAAAGTTCTCCTAAAAAGCAATTCACGCAATGGATATTAAAATGTCTTACAACAGTTTGAAACTATTTAGCTGTTCATTACACGCTGTAAAAAGTATTTTGAGCAGAAGGTTCCGAAGCCTACGAGTAGGATTGCGTTCTTACGGTTGTAGGTTCCAGATTCAAACCCAGCGACTGTTGAATAACGGGAGATGGGTAATGCAATTCTCTCATCTGCATGCTTATCAGGCTGGTAAATTTTCTGGGTTTTCTCCTTGCGACACTTAAATACAATCCCTATCCATGAAAAGTCTCCTTGAAATCAAATAAGTGGTGAGTGCTCAGAAAGCCTTTTTAGGAGAAGGATTATAGAGAATAACAATATTCTATTTTAAGTGATCTACTATACCTGTCGGTATGAAACATTTCAGGCTCTCTGAAATGATTTCATTTTGATCTATACTTTACATTTTATTAGTTTTATCTCTGCTGTCTTAGTTAATTTAAAACGCTTAGTTAAGAAAACATTTTGTTTTATTTAAAACAATAAAATTAATTTTTTAATCTTGTCGATGGATTTGGCTTTAGAAAGCTTTCTTAAAATTCATGGCCATAAAAATTTCTTGGCCAAACTCCCTGATTACTTCACGTATAGAATAAAAATAAAATAAGGGCAAATAAACCCAAAAAATTGCTTTTGTAACAGCTTAATTATATACACCGTTGTTACATAACTTAGTTTAATTTTAATGCTGAAAAAAAAAGTTAATGCCTAGAGAATTACGATCTTAATTTCTCATAAAATTATTTATTATGTATCTCCTTACCTAGTTAAACATATATTAAAAGAAACTTCGCTTTAAAAAAATTCATGCATGAAAATATTATTTATAAAAAAGTTATCAATGCACAATTCATTAAAATCGCAAAAGTACTTTATCATTAACGAAAAAGTTTAAAAAAATTAAATAATTTTACGTTTTTGAATTTACAGCGAAATATTTTTAATTTTTCAACTTAGTAACAAACTTACTAGATCAAATAAAGTGATTTTTTTAAAAAAGCAAGGGAACTGTTTGAATTCAACTTGTTTGCATAATATTTGTATAATTTAGAGTCCAGAAAGAATCTGTATTTTGCAGACCATAAATTGTTAATAAAGGACATTTAAATTAAAGCAACTTCGAGTGCATGGGCTTAGCGTCATTGAACACAACAGGATAGAAAAAGGTTTATTTATTGCTTTGTCACTCAGTGGTTTATTTTTGCACACGAGGGCTAATCAGATTGGGACCTCTACAGCTTAAAATTCATTCTAAGTCACTACAAATTTTCCATGCCTACGTGAGAATCGAACCTACGCACTGATGAGCTGAAGACCAAAACACTAATTTTTCCATTTTTTATTGATATGCGAAAGAAATCTACAGGTAGATAAAAGGAGATGTCAAATCAAAATCGAACATAGTATTTCTTACAATTTTTTTGATATTTCAACAAATATAATACCTTGCTTCTTAGTCTATAATTCTTATTTCTTGTTAACAGATAAAACATTTGAAACAATATGTTTCCATGATCAGGAGATTTTCTTTACTTTTGTCTATCTTTTTATATTTTCATATCCTGCTAATCTGGAAACATGTCAACGGATTCTGATAATTTTGTTAGTAAATTTAAAAGATTAAATTTTTCAATCATCAATGTTATTATGTCAAAATATTTTAAATAAATTCATTGTATCTATGCTTTTAGTAACTTTAAAAATCATAGATTCTTATTTAAAATTAATTTCAATGTATATATATATAACAGTCATTAAATGTATTAAAACATAAGCGAAATATACATATATATATACAAGACGTAGATGTACCAAGTTGTTGGAGATTAATGAGATGTAGAATTCTAAATTCGTCACGGTGTTACGGGAAAAAAACAAGATTCGTGGGAGACCTTATACTGAGGAGATTCGTCTAAAACTGATGGAAGCATCGTCCGATGTAGAAGAATCATCGAGAAAGTTGAAATTCTCGGCCTCATCAACAAATTGTTCTTTTCTCTAATTAAGAATTTCCACTCTGATATTCCTTTTTAAAAGCAGATGGTAATGGCCGCGGATGAATGCGCGTGTATGGTTGGAATTGTAGTAGTAATGAGCCGACATGAAAACAAGTAACTTTCCGATGGCATCGTTACAAACAAGAGCCATTAATCTGCGAGAACCCTCCACTAAGTCATTTTTCCAACACAAAACTTTTCCCTTCCATTCTTTCCTCTCCGCATTACTTAAAAACCCTCCCAACCCATCGCAAGATCTCCCTGTTTCTATTATCATTTTAACTAAGACCTCCACCCACACCATCGTCTTCTTCCCCCTCATTCAGTATTATTTACACCTCATTCGAATCGGTGATAAAATGTTCCATTTTTACCGCTCTGCTTCTTCCCGATGCGACAACTTAGTTCCGCGGAAGCAAAAATAAATATAATTTCTGGGAGAAAATGCAAAAGGGGTTAAGAGGGAAGGGAAAAAAGGGAAAAAGCGGGATTGGGTAGGGAAATGAGAGGGGGAAAGGGTGAGGGAGGGTTAATGATATACAAACAAAGAATGGTAAAAGCGGGAATTAAGGTCCATAATTAAAAGGCTAGTCATTGGAGCGGAGATGCTCATTATCATCTGCAGATGCAATCAAAATAAAGAAAAGATTTCAGCCCCACTTGATGAGGAAACTCGCTTCGTTTTCTTGGGGCGCGTATCTGTTGGGGAACATTTCGTTGGGGGGAAGGGAAGGACTGTAATGATTTGTCGATTGTGGTACACTGTCTCAATCTCTAAATGAAGATAGCCTCACAGACTTATGCAATTAGAAGTTTGCATAAAAGAAATCCACCAGGATTTTTAATGCATTTCAGGCATTTTTTGTGACAGTTGATGGTTTTGTTGTGATGTAGTAATGCCGCAGTGCTCTGGGAGAATGAGAAGGGATTCTTCAAGATCTGCTCTCTGCATTTCAGAATTTTAACGATCACCTCTTGACAGAAAACTATGATTTCATGAAAATCGAAAATGGTTTCACAATATAATCGAATATACAATTCTGAAGAACATTACCTGAAATTTTACATTGGCATACCTCGCCTGTGAAAGTTCTTGTTGTTGTATCAGCCTACTTCCCTCGATGTAACCCAGAGATGAGCTCTACAAGTTAATCGAATTAACCAGATGGAAGTCTTTGTAATTTAGAAGTCAAGTTCAAGTACAAGATCCTTAATATTTGACCTGACACCTCCAGAGATATCAGTTCACTTGGAGGGTATCGCGACAAGACCTATTTAACGTGCACCATGGGTCTTTATTGAGCTTGGTGAATTTTGGGGTAAGCCAGGATTTGAACTTACTGTCTTCCCATAATAAGAAATACGTTCTAACCAACCAGAACACTGTGCCATTTGCATGTCAAAGCGAATGGTTAACGCTCCGGTCTTGGTTCAACAGTACATAGGTTTGAATGTTTGGAGTCCACCGTATACTATAGATACCTGCAAAAAATGGCCCCTTTGTGCGACAAAAATTATCCAATTAATCATCTTGTATGTCAAATTAAGCCTTGAAATCTTATTTTCTTCAAGCACTTATTGAATTTTATTGAATTATAAGCGCTTTTATTATAAGAGATTTCTGTATGCAATAACTTATCAGATTTCAAAATAACAGTTTTATCAAGAAAGATTCAACATACTTTTTCATTACTATTCAATTGAATAATAATAAAGGGAAATTAATATTAATTCTTATTTTCGATACTATAATTTTCTCTTAGCGATGACTTAAGGTATCTACAGCAAATAACTTCTGGTAATTTTCCGTCTATGAGTCAAAATTTCCCCCCAAATTTTTGAGTAATGAATGATGCCATTTCAATTTAATCAGGTGTTAAAATTACTTGCAGATAAACCCAATTGTGTGTTGCCAAAAACGCGACTTAACCGCAAAATACTGAATTTTTATTCCATTGGAAAATTCTGTTCTTAACTTTTACTTCGATACTAAAATTTGTAACACAAACTCTCACAAATGAATGAACGAGCTTTTACAATGTAAGCAAATTCGACGGTTACTGAGAGTGGAAAACAGCAGCTGTTATAAATTTACGTTGATATACATCATTTAACTGTGAGCAAAAATATCCTTTGCGTTAAAATTGACTGAAGTTGTGATAAGTTGTAAAAAAACAGTTGGTACAGAAATATTAAAATATGAAAAATAGAGCCTGATCAGAGGACGCATAGCTCCTCATATTTGAATTTTTTATAGTGATATGAAATCGAAATATGATTATACTTTTGAAGTATATTACCAAAATTTTATTTTCTAAGTCAATCAGAGGATGCTTTGTCTGGGATTGCAAAATTGAATTATTGGTGATAAAATATTTCTATGTATTTAAGGATTAAGAAGCTAAATGTATATATAATTAATTATGATTCTCTAGGTTCGGTGGCTTGGTTGGTTAGCACATTCGATCTTTATCGGAAGGTAGTAAGTTTGAAACCCAAACAGAAATCTTTTTTTTTTCCTCTAATGGTAGTTAGGAAACATTCAATACGTCGTGGAAGCAATGTCCTCCATGTGAAATGTTACCTTTGGCAGGTGAAGTATTGGAAGCCTTTTGTTTGGTCCCTGCTTCTAAATTACGAAGATTTCCATCCTGCTGCTTTTATCTAGCTGGTAGAGACCACTTCAGGGTTAGGTGCAGGGAAACATGCTGAAGCAACAAAACTCTTCAAATTTCTTCACGTGGGGTAAATACTTCATTTTATAAAAGGTCAGTTATCAAAGATGAAAAGCTTTTAACTGCAAAAAATATGGTATTTAATTGCAAAAACAACATTTTTGTGTATTTTTATTTGATTTAAACAAACTATAAGAGTTTCACAAAAAATAGTTATTTCCTATCACGGCATCCGTTTTATTATCCATTAGTAAGAACTATTTTATCCCAGTCGTAATTTGTAACTATTAGTTGACTTTTGCTCATATCTTAACTATAAATAAACATATGTACATTAATTAATTTGCTTATAATTATATAAAAGAATGTACATGTTTTTAGAAATTCTCTCTCTCTCTCTCTCTTTTTTTTATTTATTTATTTATTTTTTTTAATTTTTTTTTAAAAAACTTGTTGAAGATTAAACGAGTGAGACAGGATAATGATTAGTATTTTCACATGTAAACAACAGTGAATAAAGCCATAAACCTAGATTTCTAGAAGAAGAAATTCCGATTTAGAAAAATAGCCATATTTACATTATTTTTTTCAATATAATATTAACTTAACTTTGTTTATAGAACTGTTTTGCACAATGAAATGAGACCTCTCGTATAGATCAAATTAAAAATAATTTACTTTAAATAACCATGATTTTACCACACTGTAAATTTGCTCATTCTACACTGCATATTATTCAGGAACTCTACCTGCTTCAAGAAAGAAGGCTTAAAAAATTCCCTTTAATAACGAAGTCAAGATATTGAAATCAGGACTACCTTTCTCCATATTCATTAGAATGTATCTGACCAGTGGTATATTACGATAATCGAAAACATGTTCGTTGCAAAAGACAAGAAAAATTTCAAAGGTTATGAAAAATTATTATATTGTTACATTTAAAAAAACATACTGTGTTAATGTATGCCGAACAAAAAACTAGATGATGACATACATATTTTTCCAATACTCATTACTCATAAGCTAAACTAAACTCAATGCCGCGACAGCCCGTCGAGGATAGAAAGACTACAGTATCCCTATCTGTTTTCTTTTATTGAGGGCCCTGAGGGGTGAAACCAGGATTAGGTGGTCAACCAAACCCAAACCATCAGTGTTTTGTACCCTAGCATGCTTGATTCTCAATTTTATCGACCCACTGACGGGATGAAAGTCAGCTTATTATTCATACATAACTATTTTAAAAAGGGAAAAGAGCCATCTCCATCCATTCTTGATGCGAGCAGAGTTCCAGAATAATGTGTATTGCGCTACAAACAACTTAACAGTGAAGCAAATTCATTGTTAATTATGCTTTCAAATAATCTTGTAAATCTAATTAAAGTCTTGAAATAAAATCCAGTGCGATTTAAAGTAATAATCAGAGAGCTACAATTTTCGATACAAGTTTCATTTCATTTCCTGCAGCCGTTCTCTTCCTTCAGTCCCACAGAAAAGTTCAGTGAGCATATATAATTTTATTCATATATATTTTTTTAAGTATGGTATGATAAAAATAATTATAATGATCAAAGAAAAAAAAAAGGTAAATCTTTTTTCCTTTTTGCAACAGTTAAAAGCCATTTATATATACATATAAAGCATTTAATAATTTTTCAAATAAATAAATAAAAAGTAAAAGACCATTATTGCAAATACCGCAAATTTTAATACAAATTTGATTACTTCGATGTCACGTTTCCTGGTAAACGACAACAAATTCTGATTTAATATGCAAGAAGAATGAGAAAAATTCTCAACGAAAAAAATAAATAAATAAATAAAAATACAATCTTAAGTAAGAGGGAGAAAAAAAAGAAAGAAATTGAAACTCGTTTTGTCCTTTGCATAATGAAAATGAAGGGATAATATTTGAATTCCAGCAACTTCCTTTGAACGTAAATATTTTTCTGAATTTTTCTTAAAATGAGATTTCCAGTAATGGAATCGGGTCGGTAAGTATTCTTCATCGTGGGGAAGGGGGATGCTTCAACTTTAATTTCCTCCCCCCCCCTCCGGGAGAACCTAGAGAAGCAGAGATTTATAGGAAAGAAGCAAACAGTTGTTTAATGAGTATGTAGCCAGAATGCAGGATGCGTCGCTTGCGGTCGCTGCGACCGTACCCGCGCGCGAAATTAAATCAAAGCTCGTCCCGTTCATGTTAATTGCATGCAGGTCATGGAAAAGGGTTATTTTTAAGATTATAATTAAAATTTTAGCGGAAGAGGAAGAGCGTGGGTGGGATTTACATTTTCTCAATTATTTATTTTTCCTTCCAATTCATCCCTGTCTTTTCTCCTTAACTAACATGCAGTGCGTGTCTTCTTCTGCATCTCTCTGGTTTGCTTAGAAAACCGAAAAATAAATTACTGGCATCAAAGGAACAATTTATCTTTTAAATGAATCTATTGAAATGTAAAAACTTAAAAAAAAAGAAATCAAAATAAAATTCATTTAACGAAAATAAAACATTTTATTCTATCTTAGAAAATTTAACTGCAAAATACAAATACACAGATGAGAGAATTTTGTTTAACAAATTTCGCAATAAACAGAGTAAGTATGGAAATGTGTTTAATAGTTATTAGTTCCATTTGTAGGGGCTTAGTGATAGGAGAGTGTTCTTCAGAACTGAAGCTCTTAAGTTGGATTCCAGCCACTTTTGAACAACAAGAGATGAGTTTAGCGTTTCTACCTAGTGCATACACATCTGTCGGAGTGGGTGCTTGGGAGTTTTCAAGTTTCTTCTCTTCTAACACATGAATACGGCCAACTACCTACAAAAGACCATCCGAAAAATTTTATAATGGTAAATTTACATAAAGAAAATCGTAAACAGCAATTTGAAGTCTATTTGGATAAATTTCAGTTAAATTCTCGGAAAATTTATTGAAATTTTAAAATCTAGTATTCTTTGAAAACTTTTTCTTGATCTTCTAAATATATTTTTATTGCTGATTAGTTTTCATTGATAATAAAAATTTATAAGTGAAGTAGATGCAAGCGGTTAATGTAATATGTTCCCCTCGTTAGTGAACATGATTGATTGTCTACCTCCCTACTAATCGAATGACGTCCTAATCAGCCATTCCAATTTTCTTATAAAGCCAACGTTTGAGTATTTATTAATTTTTAATTTTAACTTTTTCGCATAAAATATTCTTGAAAATTCTTAACGTAATACTTTATTAAAGCAATCTCTTACATTTGATACATTTTCTACAATAATAAAATCATTTTATACAGAAGTACGTTATTTAAAAGTTGAATCCTCAAAATTCAAAATCAAGTCTTTCGAGAGCTTGAAAAATAAATTCTGATAACTGATTGAAAAATAAAAACTGATAAAATGAGTAAAGTCGCTTTTTTATTGGTTGTCATTCAATCTGAATAGCTTTAAATCTGAATATCTTTCCAAAATACTGTTTGTGATGTCCACTAAGAAGCTGTTATAATTTATTTTTAAAATATGTATGACATTTTTTAAAACTTTCCTATTAAGAAATGAGATAAAGTAAAATATTTTTAATTTATATATATTTCATTGATATATTAATCTGAAACACATAGTTAATTATTTAAGCAAGTTAAAAGTTCTGTAGAATTTTAATATCACTCCTCTGTGGTAGTGGCCTAGAGAAGAAAGTGCCACCTCAGGTGTTAACTTTGTCACTTGAATATGGGTATGTATAGTGAAGACTGAGTTTAATGATTTCAGTGGTTAGAAAAAGACATTTCAAAATCTGTTTTATGTTTAAAATTTACCAAAACTGGAAAAGGCATGCTAGCGTTTTGTGTTCCCAATGAACGGGTCAGAGGCTCTATCCTCGGGTTGGAAAGGTCGACTCAGCTTTTCCTTTCTTCTGTGGGTCGATAAAACTGAATACCAAACATGGTTGCGAACTAAACACAAGAGATTTGGAGTCAGGCTGACCAACTAACCGGGACATGCTCCGCACACCAGAGCGCTTGGTCAAGAAGATAGATGTGGTCACAGTTGGCTTTGCTTCGCTTCCCCGATGGTCTGTCGTGCCAATGAGTTTAGTTTAGGAAAATTTTGAAGAAATAAAATAACTTATAACAAAAAACAGCAGTATAAATTTTTTAATTTTCTCTTCATTAATTTGATTCATTTGTTACTAATAGTTTACTAAATAATAGGAAAGATGAAGGAAAAGCATAATTTTCTTTCCTTTCCATTCGAATAATAGGTATAATTTTGGTTTCCCCACTGTAGGTCTTGGCGACCATTAGGCGAGCAATGAGAGTAAGGTCCCCCATTGTCGGCGTCGGAGGAGATCAAGCGGCGCACTTTCGGCCCTTAATTAAATTAATTAGCAGCATCAGAGGTGGACAAAAAAAGCGCATAATTACGCAAGAATTGTTAATTACCGACAGGGAGCGCCAGCAAAAGGGCTGAATTAAAATAAAAGGAGGGAAAAGAAAAAAAGAGAAGAGAATCATCGCGATATATGCGTCTCACCAAGCCGGTCGGCCATTGTTAGAAAGAACATTTTTGAAAGATTCGACGGGATGAACTCTTAAAGAATGCGGTTCTGATGCTGAAGGGGCGTCACCTAGAATGAACAAACAGAGGCTGTTTAGGCTAGATCTTGTACACCGCAAAATGTGGCTGCTTCCCCCCTCCACTTCACTGCTCCCCCACTTCGAGTAGTGTTGTTAAGTTACTGATACTTTATCATGTAGCGTTCTGAAGCATCGCATTAAAGAAGTATTGTCCCTTTTACTGCGAGACTCCGAGAAAATAATTAAACCTCTTGTTTTTGTTTTTATTGCGGTGGCATCAACTTGTCGCTTGGTGCAAAAAGTGAAGACATCAAAATTTGTTTCGCTTGTTCGCAAGAGGAAGTCGTTTTTTTTTATTTTCTTGTTTATTTATTTACTTTATTTCGACCTTAATGATATTATCGTCTAGTCTTGTGTTTCAATTTTAAATTTAAAAGTCGTTTTGTTCTTTCCAGAAACGGGTCATGACTTGGCTGGCGTTTGAAGGGAGTAATTTTTTTGGAGACGCGAAATAACATTCGATTTTGAATAACATGCTCTGATTTTTGCCCGTGCGTGACCTTGTTCGGCGGGACGTCATTCTTTTTTTTTTTTGTTTCCTCTGCTCAATGTAATTACCATGTTAAGTACTTAACAAGCTGACAATCATTGTGTGAAGATTTTATAATTCACCGAAAAGCAAGTTTTATTCTTGCGGCAACTTTTTAAAGAAACCTCAGAGAGTTTAATTAGTTGCGCTTGTATCTCCTTAATCATTCAAGAAACAGGTTGACATTGGGTTAAGGGACTAACATTTTATTTCATTCGAACAAGCTCCATTTCGAGCTCAGAAGAATATCTAAATATGTTTATCCCTTTTTAGAGCATTTTACAATGGCGCATTTTAAGTATAGCATGTAAGCTGCGTTTTAATGAAACCTCATACATGTTAAATCTGTTTGGTTTTGCATAATTACGAAGTCATATAAAAAAAAGTTATTTACGAAATTTTGATTGTTGCCCGAACTTAGCAAACAGCAAATAATACAATGATTATTTGTTGGATTAAAGTGGATTTATATATTTATTTTCAACAAGGATAAAAAAAACGAATAAATTCCTAAATATAAAACACTAAATTGTGATTTACAATGTTAGGCATGGCAGGCCAATGGGTGAGTGGTTAGAGTCCAGGCTTCTTAGCAAGTGGTACGGGTTCAAACCCTCTTTAACATACAGAAGTTCCTTTCTCTCTCCCCATTTTTTTCTCTTTACTTTTGAGATGATGAAGGAATGTAGTCACCCTATAAATGTAATTGTGTGGGTTGACTTTGGTAATGATACTTGCCTCCGTGACTTAGTTCACACAGGTGTCCGCCGTGTATACTAACTACCGTGTGATAAACGAATAGCAGTTCCAGCCTCATTGTGGAGTAAGGTTAGTCGTCCAGTGTTACTGTTTAAAATATATAAAAATATTTTTAAGCTAAATAACGTGAAACACAGAAATTTCTCTCCTTTATTTGACATTTTAATGATGTATGACACCACCTAATTTTACATTTTATCATATTTTCAAAAATAAAAATCTATTAAAATAAAACTAATAAAATAAAATTATTTATTTTTGAAAATATAATAAAATTAGTTAATTAGTTGGTAACTATATATATATATATATATATAATATTTCATTTATATAGTAGAACATAAAAGCTAAAAAATAGTGTTCTTTTCACTGTAGTCAATAAGCAAGCATAAAAGATCCCTTCTCCATCCCATGTATTCTTCAAAGTGAAGAGGCGACTTCCCAGATTATTCCGAGATCAAGAACCTAAGGGGCGGCAATCACTTCTCTTCCTCAGCGGAAAACCACCGAAGCGGTAGACACAAAGCCATGTCAGATCTCAGCTCAGGTGAGGACAGGAACACTTTGCCGCACCACCCCCGACATCTCAACTTGTGGATGTCACCCAGACAGACAAAGCGCGAGGACTCATCCCTCGCAACACACTCGGGTGGTTTGACACTCCATCCCGAAAACGCGGCGAGACAACCGGACATACTCAGGTGTTGGGGAGGGTTCGAATCTCGTAGATGCTCACCCCCCGAATAGCTGTCCGGATTATAATCTTTTGCCCTGACCCCTCTATTTTTTTCCCTCCAGACAATGACATCCCCGTGTAAGTTCTCTCCAATGCAACAGTTATGGGTGGGTGGGGGGAGTGACGTAGGGATCACGCATGGCCGGTTGATGGGATTTAGCAGCAGATACTTTTCTGTTTGCCAGCTGCCCTTATGGTTCCATATGAGTTGGGCTTCATTTTTATCCCGCCGGAGCAAATACGCGTGTTTTGTTTTGGGTTTCGCCCATATGCCCTGACCTCGTTGACACAATATCCGGTGTTGGCCCAGGACAAACATGGGGAAGACCATCATTTCAGAGAGAGAAAGGGAATGGATTTCAACACCTACATAAAAACTCTTTCCACGTCTGTTGTCTGCAGAAATGCATCTTTATTAATGATTATCTTTGATATTCTTATTTTCGAAAGTTTGTTTATTTGCATCAATGTATGGATATGCTGGTTTTTAAAAATGAGAAATGGGATAAAAAAAAAGATAAAAGCTTCATCAATGAGTTTATTTGTACTGTCTGTATACATTCAGTACAAAAGATTGTTATGCATTCCTGACAAAAATCTACTAATGAATTTTCACAAATATTGAAATTATTAACTTGAATGAATCAAATGCATCGCAAAATCATTCATCACTGTCGCTTTTGAAAACAAATCTCTTATCAATATTTTTAGGATTGTAAAATTTTCAAATTTTTCAAACTTTCTAAATGACTTTTTTTTATTTGTTTGATTTTTATTTCTCTATCTTTTTTCCTGATGTCGATAAGGTTTTTGTAATAAAACTTTGTTATAAGAGCTTTTTATAGAAATTATAATATTAAAAACTTATAATAAATATTTTCATGTTATTATAAGTTTTAAATATTATAATTGTTTATTGTTTGATATGTTAGTTTATATAAATGCTGCAGGAATAAATTTTTTTATAAATATATTATATTCCAGCTGTTAATTATGGTATTATTTATCCTATACTTTAAAGGAAAAAAATACGAAAAGACACCTATGTAGGGTTACATTTTTTCATGAAATCTGGACGCAGTGTCTCATACCATTACAATACAGATTTTTAAATCAATAAATCATCTTGGAGCTGATATTTGTAGAATTGTGGTATGTTAAACATGTACCTTTAATTTTTTATGTTAAGTTTGATTCTAATACATTATATTTTTTTCTATATCACAAGCATATAAACCAATAAATTAATTTTCACTTTCATTCCCAATCAATTTTAAAAAAGGGACGATATACTTCAAACATCTCACTTTTATTATTGCCTATCAAGTACGTCGGGAACTATTCATATGCTATTTTGCTTATTGTTTACGTTAATGACTTTAACTAATAAGGACTCAATAAATGAAAATTACCCCCGTGGCAGCTCTCTTTTCAGTCTGGATTCTGAAAAGAAAAATAAGACAAATTCAGTTCTATATTATGTGAAGCACACATTCATAATATTTTAATAAATATTAGTTAAGTAAACAGAAATATTTAAAAAAAATATATGGGAAAATTACTGCAAAAAAAGGCGCCTTAAATGACAAGTCGGATGACAAAAATTAAAAATTAAGTGGTTTTTTATTTTATTTGTTTATTTTTTTTTTGTTAACACACAGCAACACACTTTTGCTTTTAAACATATGCTTATTACTTTATTTAAAAACATGTTTCATATTTACCTAAAAACCTCTGAAATTTCTTACCGTTATTTAGTTAATTATTTCTACTTAATGAATATTTACTCGTGTTCTCCATACTTGGATACCACGTTTTGGACAGCATAAACTTGTAAGGATAACCACGTCGTAAGTTCTCTTTCAAGAATAATTTTCATAAGTATCAGCAGCAAGGGTATCAACAGATCGTATTCACGTGTCACAAGGTAGGAGGTACGGAAAATCGCCAAACAGCAACCACGATAGTTATGTGTGCAAAAGTCAGAAACGCAACATCCATCTTCCGTTGTTCAGGAGTGTCTGGGATTGAATCTAGGACCTATCGCTCTGAAAGATGGTGCCCTATCACTGGGCCACAATGTGTGTGAGGCCCTTTGCATATTACTTTATACATATCTTCTTCTCAATTATGAATCATCATGATAATGTGCGTCTGTTATTTTCTTTGTTATTAAATTTTACATTCTTGAATTATTAAAGAATTAATGGCCAGATTATTAATATGCAAATAGTAATATTTGTATTGGATAAAATTTAGTATCTTTCAATATAATAATAAAACTAAATAATGTTTTAAAACTTTTGGAACAATAAATTAAATATTTGTAATGAAAACAAAATATTTGTCCAAAAATTAAGTGAACAAGTGGAAGTGAAAAATTATTATATAAGGAAAAAATTAAAACATAGGAGAAAAAAGAAAATTGCGCTGAAAACAATTAATGAGATAAAATATTTGAAATTTCTGTGTTTATAAACTAAAAAAAAATGATTATATAATCATTGGGATGAATCTCTATTACATTAATAAATACTAGCATATAGAAAAATAAGGAAATGTTTAAAAAATTTAATTCTTTTTGAAAAGTGTGTCATTTTATATACTTTAAAAATGAAAGGTATTTTTCCAAATCCTAAAATTTTCACTACAAGTAAGTTTTTCACAATTGCATTACAAGTAAATATTTCTTATAAATAT
>JAPDSC010031788.1:0-12622 GCA_026290005.1 Latrodectus geometricus | reverse complement strand
ATATTAGACACAATAGCTGAAAAATGTCCAATTATCATTAGTGAACTGTATTCGTCTTCGTTCTACTGATACCAATGAAAAAATAAAAATAATTATTGGAAGAAAAGCTTATAACGAGCTATGCGATACTTTACATTCTGCGATTCTCCAAAAATTTAATGGATATTCTTTACTGTGTGCAACTGTGTACTTAAATCAGATCCAAGTCAATTTACGTCCTTCAAATCTTTATATCTTTATATTTCCGTCTTTTATGATCTTATTCGACACTTTTGGAATATAGTATGGCCAATATTTGTTTCAGACGCTCTGTAGAGCTTCATAATTCAAGAATAAAAGAATTCTAATTTTAAATTTGATTTATAAAGTATTTCCAATTCTTTTTCTCGATTTGAATAGTTAACTTCAGTTTATTATAATAATATACATGTACATTTTTAGTCAATTTTTGCAAATTATTCTTGGTATTGCAATTTTAACATGTTTAGCAATTTATATAATATAATTAACTGTAATATATCAATTTAAAAAATTTCGATTCTTATAACTCAGAAACAGCCTTTGAGAATGAGTGAATATTATTTCTAAGTTTTATAGAATTATTTATTTTTGCTAATTATTTTTGGGTACTTTAGGAAAAGTACATGATATTTAGCAAATTGAGATACCTTTACCATACTTTTTAATTTCTTGTTAAAACT
Organism: Latrodectus geometricus; assembly: GCA_026290005.1. NCBI lineage: Eukaryota > Metazoa > Arthropoda > Arachnida > Araneae > Theridiidae > Latrodectus > Latrodectus geometricus. The sequence goes on along the minus strand of JAPDSC010031788.1, from coordinate 11,921 downwards.
AAATAGAATGGCAAAACTTATTTCTTCAATTAAAATTTTTTGTTGAAAAGCATATTCCTATTTTATGAAAAAATGTTTGTTCTTTTTATTATGTACAAATATAATTACAATTATTTAAAATATTTGAAACTAAAATGTTTGTGTCAAATATTTTTAATTTAATATGTGATATTATGAAAAAAATGTCATAATTATTTCAATAAATTATTAATGTATGATTTCAGTTGGCTTTAATCCTTTTGAACAAGGTAATATTTATGATAAATTATCTTTTTCTTAAATGTAACTTTATACTCATTTTGATTCAGTGTTCAATATTTAATGGTGACACCAAGAAATTGTGAAAAAGAGAAAATAATAATACTGTAAACGCGCAGTTATAAAGATTTTAAATAAACAGATTATTATCCTTATCAAATATTATTGTGAGATAAAATCCATTCAATTTATTTTTTTATATGTGTAAATATTCTATCAGTCATTATTCAAAGGATGCTTTAACTTTTTACACTTTCTAGTATCTTAAAAAAATAACCTTGTATGTTTTTAGAGAAGTTACAAAGTTGTAAGCACGCAATAATAACAAGCTCTGAAAGATATGATCACGTAAAAATTCTTGCAAATTAATTCATCTTTATCGTTCATGTTAAAAGTTACAAATTTTAAAAAAATTAGGAATTTTTATTTATAAATCACTTTATCCCCAAAAGCAAGGCAATTTTCAATCCAAATCAAAAATATTTTCAAATTCTAAAGAATTTATCATTTTAACTCTAATAAATCAATAAATAATAGTATTGTTATGAGTATTTCATATGTATTATAAATTTATAAATCTATTAATAGAAATTGCATACTGCTTTGGTTTTCTTTTATCAGCTAAACTTATCAAAATGTAACTTTTTTGTATATATTAAAAATAATTTTAAAATCTGCTGCATTGCACATAATAAAATTAATTGTTTTAATATTATGTTCTAACAACATTATGATTGGTGCCATAATGCATAATAATACAACTACCAAAAAAAAAAAAAAAAGACAAAATATACACTAAGTTTTATGTGTAAAATATGCATTGGGATTTCAATTCATTTAATAAAAGAACAATTTTTGTAAACACTCACAAATTTTAACTATTTTAACAAAATGTCTTTATTAATTTGCGATATGCATACTACAAAATTAATAGTTAAAAGTATTACTAAAAGCATACTAAAATTTATTCAACATTCTTTCATCATATTATTTGTTATCTAAAAGAAACATTGTTAAGGGTATATAATACCATTTCTAATTAATTATACTATCTAATTATCAGTCTAAATAATTAATTTTCTAAATATACAGTCCTTATTTTTAGTTTATTAACTGTTTTGCAAAAAATATTTATGTATATTCTGATCGAAATGTAATCGAAATGTAACACTATTACCATTAAAATTTAAAATAAATTAGGAAGAAATATAGAGTTGTGGGATAGAAAAAAACTTTATTTTTATTTATCAGTATTTAATCACGAAATGTTCAATACACATATTATCAATACCTGCATTAAAAATTTGAATTTTAAAATTATTCTCATTATAAACTTTTTTGTATTTTAAAATAATTTTTTTAAGTTATCTAATATTTATTTTAGCAAATAATTATAACTTAATTATATAAAAAATTTTCAATTTAAATTTATAAGAAATTTAAGTTGACTCAGTTAATATGATTTTAAAATAAACTGAAATATTAGTCAAATGCAGTCCTTTTTTTAACAAAAACAAAAACAGGAAATAATATTAACCTCTTTTATATAATAGATGTTTCCTTCAAATTGTACTTTCTTTTACTTCAGTGAAAGGATAATGAAATTTTCAAAGAAAAATAAAAGTAAATGTACTTAATTTTGTATATAAAGGTTCATGTCACAAAATTTGGCATTTATATATTTTTTAAAATTAAATCCTTTTTTCAAATTTTTCTAATTGACACATGAGCAATAAAGTAGTTATGAAAAATGATCATAAATATTTTTAATATAAATAATGGTTTTTTCTTAAAATAGATATAAAAATACTAGCAAAATTATTATGTGCCTTTATTAATAAAAGATTCATCTTTCAATTTCTTTTAATAATTTGTTTTAAAAATAAAATACAAATTTAACAATAATAATAATGATTTTTGAAATTAAAACTGATACTTAGAAATAATTATTTTATTCTAATACAATGCGAATAAATCTATGTCAAAATGTAATTATATTTTTTTTAAATTACAGTCCAAGAAATTGCAGGTTGGTATATATTAATTTTTATATAGCCCTATCTACAGATGAAATCTATTATATTTTTACATTAATATGAATACAAACAACATCTGCAAATAATGTCCAACTAAACACAAAAACTTAACTGTAGAAAAATATGAAAATACTTCAGTTCTTGAACAAATTAGTTATTTGCGACATAAAATATGCTCTTAAAATAAAATATGATAGTAGCATATTTGTATAAAATAGTATTTTGTTAAGAAAACTAACATGTAAAATATTTTTAGTATTGTTTTAATAATTTTGCTAATTTTAATTCATATAAATTAACATAAACTAATAAATGAAAATCAAATACATTTCTTCAATGGTTAAATAAAGATATTATTGATGGATATTATAAAAAAATAATTTTTTCTACTGTAACAAAATGGAGAGTTATAAAATCTATCATCTCTGCTAAGAAAGTTGTATTCATGTTATATATTGCAACTGATATAATATGATCTTAGTTTAATTATTAATTCCATTAGTGTCTCAATTTACCCATGTAGGATTATTTTAAGCAATTATTTATAAGGTTTTGATGAATATCCTTAATAAAAATTATGTGTATTTTCTCAATGAAATATCAACACTTATAATGTCAAATTACATGTCATGAAATATCAACACTTATAATTTTTAAATAGATAAATTTATCCAAATTAAATGTAGAAGCTAAATAAAACAAAGAAAATTGATGAAATGTAGAATCATGCTAACCTTAAATTTTCATCACTACATAATACACGAAATGCGTGAAAACTTGTAAAAAAAGTGAATAAAATAATATCTAAAGTAACCAGATTTTCACTTCATATACTTTTTTGTCTTCGATATATAATTGTTAAATTCTGTGCCTTTGAAAAAGAGTTTAATTTATTTTACTTTATATATATATATATATATATATAAGTTAAACATATTGACCCTTGTTATAAAAGATAATTGTCAGAATTTAGCCACAACTCATCAAATCAATTGAATATATTGGAAACTACATACAATAATAATAAGAATGTCTAATCAGCATTTAAATACGTAAGTAGGCATGAAAAAATCGTTATAAAATAAAGTACAGCTATACAATTATAAACATTTATTCCAAAGTGAAAGCGCAAATCATAAATACCTATATTAGTTAACAAAGTGATTATAGCTAATAAATATTACTAAAACACTAATTAATACTCAAAGCGTCTGATGAACCATTCAAACCTTGATATTTATTCTGTAGTTTAATGACAAGTGTAAAGTTCCCTTTCATAAGCAGTAGTATAATTGGTAAATAGTGTTTGATAAAATGCATTGTTATATAATTATTTCTTTTATTTTCTTAAGTATTTAACTTGTATTCTAATCTAAAATTATTATAAATTTTATGCACTATTTGTTGTCGAGAAAATTGATAACAAATTTTTCATTTTGAATTCCCCAAAAATTTAAATAAAACCTAAAAAATACACTTGAATAAATAAGTTTATTTAAAATTATATTCGTAAATTAAAACTTCAAACTGAAGCACTTAACTTTTGATTTAACTTAAGAACTTTTAAGTTAAATTTTAAATTAGTAATACTAATAATAAAACTAGAAATTTAAATGTTTAAATAATCTTATTTACTGGAATTAAATTATTTTTATTAAAATTTATATAATGTAATTTTTAGTCAGCTAGATATAATCTAAAGTTTGTAATAATTTAAATATAACGCTAGAAAACAATTGCAATGATTAAATAATTTTGTATCGATAAACTTAATGAAAGGTAATTTTGTAAGAAGAGTATTACAAATTGCAGTAATTGGTAGTAATAAAATTACAAAAAAAAGCTTCTTTTTTTAGAGTATTTGAAAATTCAGTGATATCAATATAACATTGTTATTTGAAATTTATTCAAAATTCTACTTTTGCTTAAAATATTCTTCTTGTGAATAATTTAGTGTTATCAAGTAATTATTTTATTTTTAAGTAAATGTAATATTGCAATACTCGAACTTGATAAAAGATTAAAAAAACTAAAAAAATACAATATTAGTAATTACACAAAATAAAGTTATTATATCATATTATAATATTATATTTAACGTATATTTAATGCTGTCTTCTAAAATTTTTAATCTAAAAATTTTTATCTTTTACATAGCCTTATTATATTTAATATGCCATAATATATTTTTAAGAATAGAAAAATTTATTTCTAATTTTTAAGTTATTTCCAAAATGTAAGATTATCTACGTTAACATTTTGAACTGAAATTAAGGTAAAATTGTATCGAAAATATTTATAGTTTAGAAGTTTCTAATTAAGTTATATTATTTTACTTATGGATTCGGAAAGTATTAAACTATTTAAAAGAGCTTTTAAGGAAATATAAGAGTTAATTTATAAATGCTTATTTTTAAATGTATTCTTTCATTAAAATAAATCAAATACATTATAATGACTAAATAACCTTCTATTTGATTATAAATGTGAAATAATTTAATATCAATAAATATTCAATTTATACGTTCCACATGAAAATAATTTTTTGTTATTTAATATCGTATTTTTCTTCATTTTGAATGCATTACAAAAATAATTAACAGGATCGAGGGAAAAAAAATAAAGTGTTGAAAAAAACTTTATTGAACATTGAAAATAAATAATTGCTTTTACTTTTGCAGGCAACATGGGTACTTTTGGTTTCGGATTTCCACCACGTAAGTTGATAAATAAATATGAAGATGCAGAACATTTAAAATCAAAAGCTATTGACATGATATGAGTACTAAATGTAAATTAGTGACATAAATTTGTTAAAATTACTTTTTTTGAGACATATTTTTAAGAACCTTTCTCCTTTTTACTGGCATGTAAAAGTCAACAGTATTTTTTACTATGTTTTTTTACATGAAATTCTTTAATTTTCGATCAATATGAAAATTTATAAATAATTATTAATTGCATTTTATAGAAATAATGGAAATGCCACCTCCTCCCGAAACAGGTAAATAATATTGTTGAAATATTGATAAAAATTAATATTTTAAATTTTTAAAAATGATACTCCTTTGTTAAATATAGACTTTTAAATATTAAAGTGATACATATAATATATATATATATATATATATATATATAGTATAAAGTGATATATATATATATATATATATATTTGTTAAAATCACATTTTGCGAGATATATTTCTAAGACTTTTCTTTCAATTTGTTGCCATGTAAAAAGCAGAAATATTTTATCACAGTAATATGCTCTTGTTTGCATAAAATTATTTAACTTTTGATCAATTTGAAAATTATTTATAATTATCAATTGCATTTTATAGACGTGATGGATATGCTGCCTCCTCCTGAAATGGGTAAATAATATTGAAATATTGATAAAAATTAATATTTTAATTTATTAAAAATGATACTTCTTTGTTAAATATAGAATTTTAAACATTAAAGTGATACATAAAAACGAAAAAAATTTCAAATTAGTGATATATATTTGTGAAAATCACATTTTGCGAGAAACATTTCTAAGACCTTTCTCTCAATTTGCTGCTATGTAAAAGGCATCAATATTTTATTACAGTGATATAACTATTATTTAATTTTCGATCAATTTGAAAATTTAGAATATAATATTTAAATAATTTTATAGTATAATATTTAAATAATATTATAATATAATATTTAAATTTATAATTATCAATTGCATTTTATAGACGTTACGGAAATGCTGCCTCCTCCTGAAATTGGTAAATAATACTGATACAATTAATAAATATTTTAAATGATTAAAATCACACTTTCTTGTTAAAAATAGAAATTTAAAATGCTTAAAATATTTTAAGATTTAAACTGAAATTTAAGTGTATTTGGTTAAATCTTTCTTATTTTTTGATAATTGGAAAGAAATAAAATCTACTAATTTAAAAAAAATAGAAGTATTAAGTTAAAAGCAAAACAAAGTATATAAATAATTTGAAAAGTATCTTTATTAATATCCCTGAACACATTTTTTTTCTTTTTCTTTTCTAAAATACTATTTTTTTAAACTTTAAACATTTAAAGGAAAAGACATTTTAGCTATTATTTTAGTTTCCAATTTTTATCAGAAACATCTATTGAAAAGAACATTTTAATTTATTTTGCATTAATTACAGTGTATATACCCATTGTTTTATAACATTTTATTTTATTCACTACATGTATAATATGTTTTAAAAATAATACTTTAAAAATGTCTTATTTTCATTATAAATGGTTTTAAAAACTGTTAATTACTTATCAACTCTTACCAAACAAAGAAAAAAATCAAACAAAAAATATATTAACCTATTTTCATTCTGACATACTTAATTCTTTAAGACTTTTTGGAATATGTTACGAGAAAGATAAGGAATATTTACTTGATACATGCAGAATTTTATGTTAAAAATTTTTAAAGTATTATTTGGTAGAAATATTTTTGATTTTTTTTAATCTAAAGCATTGAATAAAATATTATATTGTAAGTTACAAAGTTGTATATATATCTTCCTTTTCTACAAAAACTACTGTTATTTTTGTTTTCAAGTCAAATGCATGTAAAGCACATATTTTCGTATAGTGTTAATTTATTTATAACTGTATAAGAGAGAGAGAGATGAGATACATGAATCATTGGAAATAGTGTATGGATTGTAAAATATTTCAAGTATGAAAACATTTATATTAAAATAAAACAGCAATTTACACGTAATTATATGTATTAATTTAATAAAATGTCAATAATTATGATTTTATTATTATAATAACATTACATTATAATAACTATATTTTTTGGTTACTTTATTTGTAATCTTTAAGTTGGTGAGAAAAATTTCAAGAAGCAGATAAATTGATTTGAATATTAAAATATTTAATTCTTTATAGAAAATTTAAATTAGTTTGGTAGAATAATTGGAAGTTGAAAGCGTAATGGTACTGCTTACTGTTTCTGTAATAATATACTTATTTATTCTATACTTGTGTTATAAAAAATTCACTATCTTAATTTAATTTCATCATAACTAAATAACATTAAAAATTGTTAAAAATACTAAATTTTAATTAAATGTTAAGTAAGATAAACATTTAAAATAATTGTATCACTTAAATAAAAAATAAATACATTATATTTCTTGTCATTATACATTTACATTTACATTACTACATTGTGTATTTAAAAGGATTATAAAAGAGTATTCAATAAAATATAAGAGAAAATATTTAAGAGCAATATAGATTACAACTTAATATAAGTTTAAAGTTATAAATGATAGTAAAATATACGATTTTTGAATTCTCAACTGAAACTATAATTTAAAGGCTAAAAGAGAATATCGATGGTAATATGTTTCCCATATTTAGTATACGTTTGATTCACAAAATTGTTACAAAACAAAAATAAATTGTAATTATTAATTTTTCTACAATAAGACATTTGAAAAAAAAAATATCAGTTAAAATCATGTGATCAGAGCACAGTTTAAATAATTTCATTCAATAATTTTATTCACGTTTAAGCTATAAAATCTAAAATATGAAGTTAATGAAAAAGAAAGAAAATTATTTCGAGTGACAGATAATGGGTAAAAATGAAACGAAATGATAAAATCCAATTGAATTTATCTTTTTTATACTTTTTTATTGAATTTGATTATCTTTAGCTCTGGTCTTATGTAAGATCTTGATAAGAAGAGAATGAGCAGTGATCAAAATGAACTATTTCTTGATATTTTTTCACTTTTATCAAATTTAAAATATTTTCTCAGCCCTTTTTTTCTTTAAGACATTTTTTTATTAAGATGTGAACTTCTATTTATATCTAACTTTGGAAACCTGTTCAATTTTAGCTAGATGCTAATTTTGCTGCATTTTGGAGTTCTCTCTCTCCCATAAGAATATCAAAATAAACATATTTAAAATCAATATTACAAATAATTAAATTCTTAAAATAATATTTGAAAATCTAACGGCATTATAAATGTTTTATGGAAAAGAAACTTTTGACCACTCTAGATATACATCCTAATTTTATAATAGTAAAATAAAAAGATTTTAATATTTGTGTAAATGCATTATCATAATTTGTGAACTGAATTTCAGAAAATGCAAATTTCAAAATTGCTGCTAAATTTTGAAAATTTTATGATATAAAAGGTTTTTAACAAACACTTAAAATAATAACACAACGCATAAATATAATTCTTCTTTGCTGCAGGAAATAAACCAAAAAGTAATCCTGACAAAGCAAACTATTTTCATTGAATGATTCATTTGAAGTTCTAAAATAAATGAAAACTCTAACTAAGTAAGAAGGTTGCAAAATACTAAGGACAATTTATAGTTTTCCCATAAATATAATTAATTTAATTAAGCAATTCTATGAATAATATTTTTTTACGCATTAATTTTCTTTTAAGAGACTTTATTTATTTTTTACTATTTAAAAAATAAATAAAGTCTTAACGTAATGAGTGCTTAGTTTGCCAATTAAAATTTTATTTTTTATTGCAATAGAAAAATAGAACAGTATTATTTAAATATATTTTTTATTGAGGAAAGCTCTAAAATGTTTATGTGTCCATAGTACATTTCTAGCATAAATAAAGGAGCAATGCATATACATAACAATTAATAATGAAATCGATTTTTATTGTATGATAAAGGAAAGATATAAATGTAATTGTAAATAAATATTTTTTAATTTTTATTTATTTCCTACTTAAGTTTAAGTTTTCCTTTTAAATGTATAATACAAAATATAAATTTGTAAAACATTTGCTTTATATCCTTCACACAAGCAACATTGTTTATAAATTCATATAATTTATTAGCTTTCAGATTACACAAAAAAGAAAAAAAAATGTTCTTAGATTATAAAGATTGTAATGTGAAATGTTGAATGAATTTTGGAAAAAATCTTAAAAATATTTTTAATACTTTAGAGGAGAATCTTGGATATTTGTGAGTTTAATTTAGAAATTTGGAATTTACATTAAAATTCACAAAATGCTCTATGTTTTAGCAAGTAAAAACTGATATCTATCCTTATTCTGAAATAAATAAATTTTTTTTTATGTTTAATAAACTATTTATAATTTTTATATAGAAAATATGCCGGAACCAGCTGGTGAGTTCAATTAAAATAACGTCTTAAGTAATATAAACTGTATTTTTTGCACATAAATACTACTGAAAATTATATTTTAGTTTAACAACTAATACATAGAAATGTTTATTAGGAATTCCACCTGTTCCTGGTACGTAAAAATATTTATCTAAACTACTCGATGACATTTAGTTAACTAGATTAGTTTTCGAATTAGTTATTATTTTTGTCATAATGATAAATATTATTCTGAAAGTTTTATTATTAACTCAATGATTAACTTTAAGTTACTTAAATATTTTTAATAATCTATATCTAAAAACACTTCATTTGTGTAGTAAAACTATTTCTTAGTTCAATTATAAATATTTAATGTTTATGTTAAGTGGAACAAATTGTTTTTATTTAAGTTGTAATTTTACTAATATTTAACATTAGTACTATTTCATGTAAATTAATATAATGCTTAAAAACCCTCAATGATGTAGAAAGAAAAATAATTGATAAAGAAATGCCATTGGTTCAGATTTTAAATATTATTCATTAAACTATTATTTCTTAATTTACAATTAAAGCATAAACGTTTTCGGTAATTCTTTTCATTCAAACATTTAGTAAAAAAAAATTATACATTTATAATACATCCTTTTTTCATCATTCGTTCATTTTTTGAATGATAACATTGCTATTATAAATTATTTAATTTCTTATTCAACTAATTATAGCGATACGATGCAACAAAGTCCAAATTTAGTTATTATAAACGGAATACTATTTCATTATATATTATTATTAGGATATGTTCATATACTTAGTTTTTATTTTTGATACCAATATAGGATTGAATAAGTGAAAAGAATAACATAAAATAGGAGACCAATAATTTAATTCATAGCATTTTTCAAAAGAAGAATATATTTTGGAATTAACTTTTAGTATTAGTAACAATAAGTATTCTTATAGCATTTATAATACTATGGTATTGGTCATATTTTATTATTAGAAACTTTGTATCTAATGGTATAGTAAAAGCAATTTTTATAGACTGCAATAAAGCTAATAGTTTGGGAAAGTACGTTTTTATTGAATAAATGTATTTCCAAATTTTAAATAAGCTCAGAAGATTTATGGTATATGTTTAAGTTAATACTTAGGTTTCATTTTAAAGTATTGATGAATAAATATAGTAATTCACTTACAGTTATTCATTAATATATAATGGCATATACTAATATTTTTTAATATAATTTTAATTTGATGAATTTGGCGAGGTTTTGTTAACTTTGAATTTCTTCAAAAGTATTTTACATAAATTTAATGAAAATTTATATAGTTGCCTGTTTCCATACATAAATTAAAAGGATAAAAGAGAGTTATTTGTTTTTAGCTTTAATTCTTATAAAATTTTGAATATTAATTAATTGAAAAATAGAAAAAATATATTAATAAAAAATAAAATTTTAAACAGCATCGGCATTAGTCGTATGCAAGATGCCGCGAAGTTAGGAGATCTCTGATTTTATGAAAGGTATAATTATCGAGTATCACCAATGTGGTTGATCCTTAAGGGATATATCTAGCGATCTGAAGTACCCAATATCGATAGTGGCCTATGTGATTAAGATGTGGAAGGTGAGCGGTGATTGTCGGAATGTGCCCCAAGTAGGCAGACCAACGAAACATTAAGAACCGACGAGTGCTGTCCAAAGAAATTCGAAAGAACCGCACCCAACCGATGCCTTAATCTGCGAGGAGTTTCAACAGGCATCCAGGAGTATTGTTTTAATGAATACCATTCGTAAAGTAGCACATCTGCTCGTTTTTCCTGGTCTTGCTGCTCCTCATAAGCCTTAGATCACTAAGTCCAACCGCACTGCTTGTTAATGTAGGACAAATCACATCAAAATTTGCCCATAGATCAGTGGAAACAACTTTTTTGGAGCGTCGAAACAAGGTTCACCCTTTACTGTTCGGATGGCAGGATCTAGGTATGACGTCTGCCTGCCAAAATGCATTGTGCCAACAATCAAGTTCAGCGGAGGTGGAATTATGGTCTTAGGGTGTTTCTCCTGTTATGGACTGGTACGCTTGGTCCCGATTCATGGTAAGTTCAACGCCTATGCCTACGCCACCATTTTGGATGACAATGTGCTTCCTACGTTTTAGCAGGTTTAATGGAGTTCTTCGAATGGAATGGCATGCCCAGAGCCCCGACCTGAACTCTATCTATATCTTCTGGGACGAGTTTTATCACCGAATTATGGGGTGCACTACCCGCCCGAAATCGGTGGGGGAATTGTATGTCAACTACAAGCTGGTTGGAAGACAATACCACTAGCTGTAATACAAAAACTTGTGAAAAGTATGCCCCGGAAGATTCACGCAGGAATTGCCTCTCCTGGAAGCTCTAATAACTATTGATTTTGATTAAAGTTAACTTTTCTTTTCTATCACAGGTGTCCAAATACTTATTAGTAGACTATATAT
>JAPDSC010031778.1:0-18469 GCA_026290005.1 Latrodectus geometricus | reverse complement strand
TTTATTTTTTATTTAATATTATTCCTGAATACTTATCAGAAAAAAAACAAATATAAGCATATTTCTTACTACAGCTGGGTGGTTTTAAAAAAATAGCATCTGCATAATATTAGTCTGCATCAGAATTGATTTTTAATATTTGAAAATCAATAATAGGAACAATTTTAGTAAATTATACGAAAATTCCATGTGGTGTTAAATAGAAATAAATAAATTGTCATGTTACAATGCGTAATTTAAAAAATTCAAAAAGTTTTTTACACATGTAATAAGGAAAATACTTCACATTGTGTTAAAAAGTCCTAACAATTATGCCTATAAAAATCAAGAAAATTAATATTTTTTTGCTTCATAAATATAAATCATTCTATTTGATTTGACTATCATAATTAATAAAATATATAATTTTAAAAACTTTACAAAATATAATATAAAAATAATATCATGAAACTCTTATAATTTATAAGGTATATAAGAAAAACAGGATGCAAGGTGGTAATTTACCGTGCTCTCAACGCAATTGTCCAAAGTTCTGTCTTCGGGTTATCAAGATCGACTCAGTCTTTCATTCCTTCAGTCGGTCAATAACACTGAGTATAAAGCTTACTTGGGAACTAAACACCGGAAGTTTCGCATTAGGTTGACCACCTGATCGAGACTTATGCTTCGCAACTCAGAGCTCTTTGTTAAGGAAACAGATATGAGCATTAGCCCCCAAATGAGCTAACGTGTTACAAAGTTTAGCTTATATTAGAGAGCCTCTTGTTTTTTAATGAATATTTTCTCAACAAATATTACCAGTATCAGCAAATTGAAAATTATTTTTAAATTTATCGTTATATCAAAATAATTAAGTTAATTAGAATAGTTAAGCAATAAAACTGGGGTATAGATAAATTTCAGTATTTGTTATTTTATTTACATTTATAAATTTTCAATTATTCGTCAAAAGCGTACATTTGAAAGATCATCCAGAACCTGAAAGGAATATAAAATCCTCAAACATTTCAAATGAAGAATGAAGTTCAGGCCATTCTTTTTCCTACATAAAATAGTGGATAAACATTACAAAGGCAGTAAAATTGTGAGAGAAGAGATCTTATACAGAACAATGCATTGAAGTTAATTTCTGGCAAAACCTGCATGAACGAGGTTTCTAAAGGAGTGTGAGAACATACTTGGATGAAGAATGATGACATAATAGAGGTACAAAATGAGGATATATAATAAGAATAGCGAAGCATTTAACAAAGCTATTCTTGATTACCAAGGCTATATCTCTAAATTAAATTGCTATTAAAAGCTATAAATGGTAGTATTGTAACTAAAGTTGCTATTAATTAGAATTATATATCAAACTTTTAATCGAATTGATGATTGAGTTAACAGCAAACATCAAAATATTTTTACAAACAATATTGCCAGAAATTTTACCCTTTGATTGTAATGTATCGTGGAAATCTTCATAGTAGTATAAGGTAAATCTTAAAAAGGTAGTATTTTCTTAGAGTGATTTTATTGTCTGTGATTTCGATTTCTTAAGTGTTTAATATACTATTTTATGAGATGCAAAAACAGTAGCTATAACAACGAAATAACCTCAGAGGTAGTGTTTAAATTGCAAAAATAAAAGGGAATAGTAGTTTTTTCTCATATATTTTAAAAAGAAACATGAACACAAATGGTAATGACTGAAGTCCTTTAACGATTGCTTTCAAATTTAAAGTATTTTTAGCAATTTACATTACTGCTCCAAATGAACCCCCATTCTTGCTTATTAATAATTTTAATCATTGTACCTATTAACAAAATCATAGCTCTACAGCTCTTAATTTTTTTTATTTAAAACAAGTTGTACATGTTGTGTGCAACAAATTGTTTACTGGTGCATTTAGCAAATATGAGTTTTCTTGGAGGTTTATAAATAACTCCCTTATCAAAAAGAACGTGTTGAAAATAACATGTCTATTGACTGTTTTTTCAAGTATCTTATTAATGGAGCAACTATATCATTAATGCATTGCAAGTTAAGTAATAACATGGGAATACAATACAATATTAGTTTGTTTGAGAAATGAGTTATGTAAAGTTCATTGGAATGAAAAAGTAATATGTATATTCGTTGACTACAGCAAGATTGTTATAGCTTTGTTATAGGTTATAATTTTAGATTGCTATTCAAATCTTAATTAATAATATTTCATTAAAATATTTCACAGCTTAATCAAAATGTCAAGTAAAAAAAATGTAACTTTAAGAAAACATCTTGCCTTTTCCGAATGCTTGCAGTTATTTTATTATATTGTTATAAAAATTTCCTCAAATTGTATGATTTATTTAATTAGGAAATTTCTTATTTTGCTTTTTCTCACTATAGTTTAGAAGAAGAGACAAGAATCTAAATATTTAATAAAAATGCTACCATTATTATTTTCATCAAAAATGGAATTTTTGAATTTCAAAACAAAATTTTTCTCACAATCTATTTTTAAAAAAGGAAGAATTACATTATTTTCTTTTCAATTTATTATTTAGAAAGTGGAGCAGTATCCAACTACTTAATGAAAATGCTGTCATATTTGTAGGGAATATTGTATATTTTTATAATTTGCTAATTTTCGATTATTGCCCATTAAAAAATTACAAATTATTATTTATAAAAATAAATGTCTTCTAGTTATTATGTAAAAACAAAAAAAATCGAGCAAATATGAAGAAATAAAGCTTTATTTTTAGTAAATGAAAACATGGGTATGTTTATAGGTGTGTGTATTTGCTTAGTACTTTTTTCTAGACATTCATTAGGAATAACAATATACTTTATACAATTTATAATTATCTCCTTATTCTGAAAAAAAATAAATGATCAATTTAAGTACAGTATTCAAAATGATTATTAGTATTTTCACACCACATCGTTCTATGCTAAATAACATTCAGACTTTTATATATCTATTAATATAAATAATATGATAAAAATCAATAATTAACTTTTATTATATGTATATGAAAATGAAATTAGTAATAGTTTTTTTTTAATCTGTCCCAAATACATTGTTTAAATATAAAACGTGTGTGAGAAACTCACTTCCATTTCTTTAAACTCATTATTCTTTCTTTAAGTATAAATCAAAATGAAAACAAGTTTATTTAAAAAAAGATGATAAAAAAAATTCTTTTTTGTTTGAAAGAATAATGGGTTTATGTTGATCAGATGGAAAAATATTCAACACCTTAAAAATACAGGAAACTCAAATATGTAAACAGCAGAATTTTTATAAACATAGAAAGATCTGAAGTATTTTTTGAAAAATATCTAAATCACATAAGAGCATGAAACAATTTTTTTTATAAAGGTATCTTTATATACTAAAATCAAACATTCGCGCTTAATAACTAGATTTTATAACTGTTTTTCACCTCTGAAGTTTTAATTTATAAGAAATTGCTCTTTGTATACAAAAACCAAAAAAGGATATATGTAACAGATAAAACTGAATTTTAAAAATTTGTAAAAATTATTTTACTTAATTTTGATGATTAAATATTTACAGTAAACATCGTTAATATGATTTAAATGCTTATAAGAGGATTCAATATTTAAAAATAATTATTGTATCTGTTTTATTTTAAATACTTCCAATGAAAATGAGAAATATTGTCGTTTATATATTAATAACAGAGTTTCAGAAATCTAGCTTTACGTATAACTAGTAGGAAATTATATTGTTTTTAATGTAGATCTAATTAATGGTTTACTACATTTAGAAATCATATTTTTATGAAACAACGTGCAGACATTTATATATAGTTTAAAAAAAGAGATTGTTTTTCCCAAAACTAACTCAAAATTATTATTTTTGTCACAAATAAAAGAAATGTTACTCTAAATTTTACTTTATCACAAGTCATAAATCTTATAATAATACTCTAGTTTTCAAATTCTTTTATTTAAATTGTTTTCCCTTTTTTCAAATACCACTTAGATGTCCTTTGTTATATTGTATTTTTTGGCCTATAAAGAAATACAATTTTTCATAATTCGTTTATTTAAAAAATATTTTTGTTTAGCCAAGAATATGTAGCACATTCATTTAATGGCAAACGTGCTTCCTATCATATAGTGATAATAAATGCTATTTAAACTAGTTTTATACATTAATAAAATTGTTAGTATTATCTTCCGATACTAACAATTTTATTAATTGTTAGTATCGATACATAAATATATTTAACGTAAAAACAACCTTAAAACTAAATTTTATGAATAATAAAGTGTCTTCAGCATAAAGAATATATTTAAACTTATATTTCACTAGAACCTTTGATAATTTTTAAATTTTAATCATAAATTCAAATGGTAATTAAAAGCATGATATTGAACTTAAATGTGCATATGTAATCTATTCGTTAAAGTATTCAAGTAATTTTTGAATTCTTATTTTATAAGCATTCAAGCATAAATTCATTTTGTTTAATATATTTATGTACAATGATCAAAATTGTTATATTGCTAAATACTCTGTAAAATTAATGATTAATTTGTACATCTCGGAAATATATGAAATATGCATCAAATATTTTACATAATTAAAAATGCACGTTTATAAGTGTTGAAATATAATTGAGTTTTTATTATACAGAAAAATTTGAAATATGCTTTCTTCTATTATAGTATTTGAAAATTTTTTATTTGTCTGGTTATTTCTAAGAAAAAGTTTGTTTGTGTCTTTAATAACATCTTTCTTTTTTTAATATTTATGGTTTTCTAGAGATAATTGAGCTTATTTCGTAGTGCAAATTACATTGAAATCCTAAAATTGTTTTTATTTACTTTCATTACACTGGATAACTAACTTAACATACTTACTAAAGTGTACTAATAACATACTTAAGTGTGTATTGTTTCAAATAATATAAATTTTTGTTTTTATATTTTCAGTAATAGGTCGAGTTTTTTCCCATTAAATTTTAGTTTTGAATTATTAGTTAAAATAAGAATTATAAAAATATATGTAATAATATGGAGAAAGAAATATATTGAAGAATATGCGTTTATTAATGTGGTTTTTATCATTTTCTAAAAATGAATATTTTTATTAATAGTTATAGTCTAATGTAGTTCATAATAAGTGTATTTAAAATGCATTTTGAAGAGAAAATAAAAAATATAGATGATTTAAAAGCAAACTTCTATATGTATTAATTTTATTATATTTTAAGAAGAAGTTATTACAATTGAAATTTGTAGCTTTTCTGGGAATATTTCTTCTAAAAATACTTTTTTACTGATATTCAATGATCATAGTATCCTCATCATTTTTCTCTTGTAAAAATCTGATAGTACCAAATTTCCTTATGATTTTAAACAGTAAAAAATTTACTAGCTCCATTTTAATCTTTAAATATCACTTGGCCTCTAAATAGAGTAATGTTTAAGTTTGCTAAGATTGGTAAGAGTTTCTTTTAAATTTTTTTCGTGTAATGACTAGAAAGAATTAGTTTATTACATTAGAATATTTTTAAATGAATTATAATTTTCGTTTAATTTTTAAATAATAAGTATTACTATTTTTTACCAAAATTTTGAATTGTTTCTTCATTTGTACAAGGCATTATATTTATAATATTTTACAGCCATCACGTATGTTGAGAATTTTTAAGTTAAGAATAGTTTTTGTAACAACTTATTAAAATATTTATGATACAAATATAAGAATTACCTTCGCATTCTTTCAATTACCTCTAAATAGTTCAGTTTAAATTTTAAGTTTTACAAAAACTTTTTGAGGAATGTGATAAAAAATTTCTCTGTACACTGCTTTTAAATGAAGTGTGCTTATTTTTTTCGTTAGATCATCTCCTTTCCAGAAGTTTTTGAATTGAATTTAACACCGATTCTTTTTAAATCTAGCTGCTATTTTTAATCTTTAAGGTGCGTTGAATGATTTGAAAACTATTTGGTTATGTAGTGCCTTCTTCAAAGCAATTAAGAGCGAATATTCCAGACTCTTGATTGAGACATGAATTATTACAGTTTGTGCTATTAATATTGCACCTTGAAATTTGTTTTCTATATTAACGTTTTCATTAATTATGAAATAAAATTTAATTACAGAGAATTTCATGAGCATTATTTGACACTTTTTCTTCTCAAAGTAACGAAAGTGAATCGAACTTAATGCTGAGACAAAATTAGAGTTACATATTTAATATGAAACATATATTAGTTTGGGGAAAAAGAAATCCATTATTTTTACGTGAACTTTTTGTAACTTCTTTCAGATTTGCTTTGTAAAAAGTTTTAAAACAGTTTTCATGTAGATTTTTAGATCTTGTGCGAAGCTACGACTGCTGACATGTGGTCAAGTTTGATAATTTTTGATATTTTATAGACATTCTCGACGATGTTGCATCCATGCGAGGAGCATCTTTAGCATCAAGAATACCCCAACGGAATCGACGAAACCAAAATTGTACGTAACTGGTTATTACACCTTTCACAATCACAAATAAGCACCTTTCACAATTTTAGCCACCCGGTTAGTATTTTCGCCATTATAAAAAAAAACTAAAATATATCGAATTTTCTGTTTGTTGTCGTCTTTTTTTAAAAGTTTTTACTCATAACTGAATTAATCAAACAAAAAACCGCAAGAGAATGTTTTAGTGTCAAATGTCACCTTTCTGATGAGCATAAATTTGAAATTGTTTGATAGATACATCACGAGATAGCTATCACTACAGACGTCAACCGAAAAAATAATGGATAACTTTTTCCCCTATCTAATATTTCTGTGTGGTGGAAATTTAGTGGTTAATTAGTGACGGGTCATTCAAAGTAATTTCCAGGATCACAAAACATTTCGTGTTAAATATTAATGTTCATAAGAAATGTGTTGCAATTGAAAGATTAAAATCTACATTTTACCAAGTTCAATTTAATCCTGAATCTAGCAATAATAAGGGCAAGACCCTATTATAACAAGTGCTGGACGTTAGATTCAATTCGTTTTACCGTACTAAGCCTAGCTTCTTTGCACTTGCGGGAGAGTGTGTGGCGGTCTTGCCTAGAAGCATTTTTATGCAATTTCTTAGCATGATCGACAGCGTATGTACGAGGTATCCCAGAGCACTATTGAAACTATCTCTTCAAGAACACTCGAACTCCCTGTCCTACAGTCACCAAAAATCGACACTATAACTACCGGATATGCTCTCGTATGCTACTTCTTCTTGAATCAGCTGCTGCAGACAAAACAACCTTTCTTACAAAGGATATCTGGCTGTACCACCGGTACCAAATGACTTTATACTTCTACACATTGTCAAGACCTTAGAGCATTTGTTTAGTGTATAACATTGCTATCGCTTTATTCAAATATTTAATTTCTCCTCGCTGTGACAACCTTCAATTAAATTTTTTAAGATAACCACTACATTGGTAGCCCGTTAAAGTGTAACCTTAATTCTGAGAGTCGAGTGTCTTTACTTTATTGTATTTGTCTATACATATTTAAGTAAATAAAAATTTTCAAAATGATTTTGAAACTATTATGATCATATATTAATTGCTTGCAAAAATATTTCATTATAATTTACTAAATGACAATGATTACTAAATATAAATATATGTTTCTTTATCTTTAAACTCTTTTAAAGTTAGTTTAATCTTTTAAAGTCTAATCTAAAATATTTTAAAGTTTTAAAGTTAATATATTTTCAAGTTTTATAAATAATTAAACTTTTGCTTATAAAATTGAAACTTCAGTTTGTAACACACTAAGAATTTTGTTTATCTTAAGTTCTTCTTCTTCTTCTCTTGAGCTTGTCAGATATGTGGCACCTCTGCATTGTTGCATTTTGTACCATCTTATCTTAAGTTAAATTAAGAAAGTTTCAACACATTAGTTCTCAATTAATTTTTATTGTCAAATTTTTCTATATATAATTTTGAGAGATAAATTTACTCATTTAACTTTATATTGTATGACCTAAATATTAACATATGTAATACTGAGTAATTTTTTATCATCTTGTATTGCTATGAGTACCTGTTATAGTGACAAATCATGCTCTTTAAAGTTACATACGAATCATTTTGTGTTCTTTCTTTTAAGAGTATTTAATTTGGTTTTTATTTTTTCAGTTCTATGGCTGTAACTAAAGAAGTTGCGGATTTATCCAGAGCTGTTTTCTGAGAATCTACCTTTTGGTATACAAATCTCCGTTTTTTTTCAACTAGAATCACATTTCAGATTAGCAGGAATAACGGCTGACGAAACTAAATTCCATTCGGTTGTTTCTGCTGTTGATACTAAAACTCTAAATGGTGTAACTGATTTAATAGAAAGCCCCCTTCCAGATACAACTTACTGAAGCAACACGCGTTGACCTTTACTATCCGATTCAGCTTATCTTATCATCTTAACTTTTCTTGCAACTGGGAGACGATAAGCCTTCTCAACTTCTACAGCAGAAAAATAATTGGCTGAAAGAGGCATTAAGGATGATGTGTTAGTCTATGGTTTCAGCTCCTTTTGTTCAACATTCAGATTCTTTCCATTTAAAATGAAACCTTGCCAAATATGGCTAAAATAACTGAAAATGGAAATATCTCTCATAACTATGATTGAAGCAATAACTGAAATAAGTGAATTGAAAGCAATAAGAACTTAAATCACTGAGATTAAAGACTTTAATATTACTTCAATAGCACAAAGGTAGACAAAGTCGTTTCAGATACAATTTTGGAGCTCGAAGCCACATAAAATCAAATTTGGATTCTCTTAACGATTCTCATACTTTGTTGGTATCATTAAAAGTTTTTTAATAAAGCAAATAGATGTATAAAGCCATGCAGTTTCTAGAAGAAACAATTAAGCACTTTCGTTTCCGTCGCAACAAACGTTGCGATAAACCATAGCCGTATTTTTGTTTATGACAAAATTTCTAGTTGGTTCTGGTGTAATTGTGCCTCTTAATCCTAGAACTTTCGTAACTTTGTGTAAACAACAATCGGGTATGCTGTGAATGAAGCAAAGATTTTCGCCTTTGCAAAAAAATTGAAGCTTCACATAGGTTTAAAAAAGAGTTCCTGTGGACTTTTGTTATCGATGTGGTCACCACACCTATTCCAGTTGCTGACTTCTTGGAAAGTTTTGCCCTATTATTAAAATTATGACTGACAGAATAACGTTCTGAATAAACTCTTCAGTGTTCTACATATATGCATGAGTGCATTTAACGTCCAACACTCTTATATACCTTTTACAGTGTAATTATTAAATTTCCCCGAATTTTGAGTACCACTTTTAATAGGCACAAGCTAACTACTTCAGTTGCTTATACAATTTTAACAAAAGGACCAACAGTTTTTGATAAGGCTAGAAGACTCAATCCAGGTAAACTGAAAGCTTTAAAAATGCAATGTCAGGACTTTTTAGCAGAACATCATACGCCCTTCCAAAAGTCCGTGGTCTAGTTCAGTGGATATTTTTTTTACCAAACTTGATGGCAAGTACAGAATATGTGGAATATATCGCAGGTTTAACGTCGTGATAGTACCTGACATATACTCCATTCCACATTTGCTTGGTTTTTCCTTGGAACTAAGGGGTAAGACAATTTTTTTCTAAAATTGGTCTCAAAGAAGCATACTATCAAATTAAGATTGAAAAGGCGGATATTCCAAAAACCGCTGTAATTGCTACCATTGATTGAATGTACATGTATATACATGTGCTTTGGATTAATGAATACTGCTCAAACATTTCAGAGAATAAGTTTTATGTGGTCTTCCTTGCTGTTTCACTTACATAGACATTTTACTAATTTCTACTGATGAGGCAGCACATCTAAAACACTTAACTAAAGTTTCAGAAAGATTAACTAATCATGGCTTAGTCTTTGACCACTCCAAGTATATTTTCGATGATAGAATTACAATTTCCATGGTTTTTAGTTACCGCAAAATGAATTTCTCCTGCACCAGATAAAGCTAAGCATATAGAAATTTTTCCTTTACCTAAAACAGTAGATTGTTTATGACGTTTTGTTACCATAATAAATTTTTATCATCAGTTCTTAAAGAACTCATCTGAAGTTCAGGTATTATTATACCAAATAGTAAAGGGTACACCTCAACAATAAGTCTATTTTGCAATCAAATTAGGACACTCATCAGGCATTTTCTAAATTTCTGAGCTTCCTAAAAGACGCAGTTATTCTGGCACATCCTGCTGCAAATGCATTACTCTCTGTAATGGGGGACGCTTCTAACATTGTAGTAGTTGTTGAGCTTCATCAAACTGTGAATGGTGTGGTAAGTCCTTAAGGACTCTTCTCTCGCCGACTTACTCCAACTGAACAACGATACAGTACATACGACAAAGAGTTCTTGGCCATCTATGCGGCACTTAAACATTTTCAACAACTAATTGGGGGATCCAAATATGGTATATTTTCTTATCACAAACCATTGTGCTACGCATTCGAACAGCATAGTGACCATTGCAACCGCCGATAAATTTGACTCCTTGAATTAATTTCTCAATTCACCAGACATTCAGTACATCAGTGGAAGCTATAATGTTGTCACTGATGCCCTGTCTAGAATCAACGTGATTAGTCTTCAGGACAAGATTGTGAAAATGCTAAACCATTGAAATCTAGTCATTGACAAGGAACCATAAAAACTCTTAAACTGTACAGCAGGTTTACAAATGAAACAGTTACAATTTAGATAAAATCAGAAGAAATACTGGTTCTCTCAAAGTACACTGCTATATTTTTACTAAAAAAGTATAATTGTTATTCGCGTTACGTAAGGAAGCATTTAAACAGGTACGCAATCTCATACCCAGGTTTTAAATCTCTCATTCAAGCTAATTGAAAACAGTCTAGGTCAGATAAAACAACCAGTTTACTGCAAAGATTGGGTAACAATATGCATTAAATGTCAAATCATCTAAAATTTTGAGACTTACAAAGTCTCCACTTGCAACATTTAAATGTTCTGACTCTAGATTCTCTGAAGTACAATCTAGATATTGTTGGTCCCTTACCACCATTCAGAGGTTTTCAATACATGCTTACTTACATTGACAGGATTACGCTATGGAAGGAAGCTTACCGAATACCAGACTAAACAGCTGAGTGCGTCGCCGACGCTTCTTACATTGACTGGATTGCGCGATTTGGGTTGCCTACTGTAACCTTTACCGACCAAGGCAAACAGTTTGAAATCGAGCTCTTTTCTTCCCTAACAAAGCTATTGGGTATAGAGCCCAGGCAAACATGTGCCTACAACCATCATGAAAATACTTGTCGAAAGGTTTCAGACAGTTGAAAGAATCGCTGATATGTATTATCAAATAATCACTCATGGGTTGAAAAATGCCTTACTTGGCATAAGAGCTAGCTTCAAAGAACTGTGCATCAACTACCGAACAAAGATTACCAGTTGGGTGTACCACTAAGATTACCAGGAGATCTCTTTTGTGACTCCAGGGATAGTCACAAATTTACTCGTTTTGAATTTTTAAGATGTTTGAAAACCTACTTGAAGGAGTAAAGGTCAACTCCTACTTCTAACCATGCATTTGACAAAGTTTTTCCCCTACAAGGAATTACTTGAAACCACTTAAGTATCTGTTAGATTAGATTCAGTCTGCCGACTGTTAACATATTTGAAGAATGGGCAATGCAAAGTAATTTCCAGGATCCCAAAAAAATTTCGTGTTAAATAAAAATGGTCATAAGAAATGTGTTGCTATTGATAGTTTAAAATCTGCATTTTAACATGTTCAATTTAACCCTGCATCTAGTAATAATGAGGACAAGATCCCTATTATAACAAATGCTGGGAGGAATTAAATTGGTTTTACCGTACCAAGCCTTGCTTCTTTGCACTTGCAGGGGAGTGGAATAAATGGCGGTTTTCCCAAGAAGGAATTTAATTCGTTTTCTTATCACCAGTGCATGTGCTTGGTATCTTAGACCCACATGGCGATCAATCATATTCGCAACACCTGTCTAATTTCCGGGAGAGCATCATGCAAGTACCCCCCTCACCCTCCCCAGTTGTTTATGATTCTACCCCAAACAACACAACAAATAATAATAGCCTAAACTTCGAATATAATCTGATATTAAAAACCACTCACGAATTAGCAAATAATAGATTATTCATTCAACTTATTAAATCAATATGGGACATCCTCCCCAAAATAAATAGCTGCAATAATTTGCAGGACATGTTTTTTATCATTATAGAAGCCCTCAGGCCAACAATAGTTAGTTCCACGACCGCTCCATGAATCCCCTGGGGAACTTAAGTGAAGTACATTGGTGTTTTTCCCGACAAAAAACATATACAAATAATTAATAAAGAAATAAAAAAAAAATAAATAACAATAACCTCTAGGTAATAATTTGATTGTGTAATTTATGACTTAACACAGTTCGGGTCTATGACAATTTTGCACTTTGCAAATAGTTGATTAAGAATTGTAATTGCTTTTGTTATTGAATACCTTACAACAATGTACCTCTGTTTTGAAAATTGTTTAAAATTGTATAAAAACAAGAACAATAATTATGTAACTGGAAATTTCGAAAAATGTTAATATAGTATTCAAAAATCTGTATTATAAAAAATGTAAGTGTTGTGAATATGAAAAATGTAATAAGCATATGAAAAAGACATAAACATGAATGAAAATGATGTAAATATGAACGTTAAAATGTAATCTAGAAACCAAATGTGTATATAATCAAGAAATATAATGGTGTATAAATTAATTCCGATTGTAAGGGATTATTTGTTATTCCCCCAATGTAAAAAGCCATTGTCGGTAAATAATAAAGCAATGCCTCTTTGCGGGTGCCGGCGGTCGACAGGATGAAAATACCAGGTAAACCCCCCAACTAAAAATTAATAAATAAAAAAGAAAAATCTTTAAGGTTAGGAAAAAAAAAAGAAGAAGAAAATTACTAGTCCCATATTATTAAAAAAAATAAATAAATAAAAAAAAATACCCAAGTATTATTACTAACATATAAGATAGCTTAGTAATTAATCATTTGTAAAATTGGAGGTGCGTGCTCACAGCACAGGAACTCCGCCGCAAAGGCAAACCCCCTCGTCCTTGGTATCTTAGAGCACTATCTCCGAAAGAGTACTCCGACTCCCAGTCCTACAGTCACTGAAAATCGACACTAAAGCTTCCGAATATGGTCTCGTATTCTACTTCTACTTATAGCTTCTGCGACTCAGACAATATCTCTTATCCTACGAAGGCTTTCCGGGCTGTGCCACTGATCCCATGTGACTGTTATGCTTCTAAACATAGCTAGGACCTTGAAGCATTTGCTTAGAGTATATTATCATTTTGTTCAAATATTTAATTTCTCCTCGCTGTGGCGGAGCTGTTTTACAGCTACAATTTTAATTTTCTAATATTTTATTAAATTTATGTTCATAAATCTTGTATATTTAATTTCCTTTTGAGTTTGTTTACAAATTTAGAGCTAAACCACTTGTAGAGGAACTGGCATAACTATATTTAAATTTCTAAGTCCTTAGACAACCACTACAACTTGGAAAAAATTTATTAATGTTATGGAATTTTTCTACAATAATTGCAATCATATTGTTGAACAAAAACTATTAATTATTCGACCAAATGCATTGAAAAAATTAATCTAATTGATAAACTAAAACTAATGTGCTCAAGGCGAATATCTTAAATACATTAAAACTATGCTTAGTTTTCATAATATTTAACAAGGAAATTTAAGATCAAATTATTTCTTAATACACAGAATGATTTTCAAATGTCAACATTTTACTATCATATTGTTTCTTTACATGTCCTTACGTAAGGTAAAGATATTTTAAGTAAAATGCACGCATTTTTGTATGTCTCAAAATATACCGTTACAAAATAATTCTTTATAACTTATAGCAAATTTTTAAAAAGTAAACTAACTTTAGAATAAATTAATTCTAAAAGGCAAAAATAAATTAAAATATTTTCAAAGTTTATTTCTTAATTGTTTTCTCTTCAATATTTTACGAATATTAGTATTTTTCAATTATATAAAGCAACATGAGTATAAACTTAATCTATTTTTAAAATTGTTTTATAATTTGAGGAATAATTACAGTGAGAAATTTTAGAAACAATATTAAACAATTTTTTTTTTGTTATCAATAAAGGTTCGTTTTGTGTAAAGACAAATGATTATCTTTAAATCTAAACACTTTTTTTATAAAGGCTGTAGATTTAATTTTATAATTTTAAGATTATTTATCAAATCATATTAATATTTATTTTTAAGTAATTGAAAAAAAATATTCAATGCAAAAGCAAAATTTTTCGTTACAAGGTAAAAGCCTTCAATAAAAGATTTATTTTTTATAAATAC
Source organism: Latrodectus geometricus (assembly GCA_026290005.1). NCBI lineage: Eukaryota > Metazoa > Arthropoda > Arachnida > Araneae > Theridiidae > Latrodectus > Latrodectus geometricus. The sequence continues at coordinate 4,036 of JAPDSC010031778.1, read as the reverse complement.
TTTAATTCGTAAACTTATTTTGTGCTTATTAAAACTTCATAATCATTTAAAATTTTCAATTTATTAAAGACGGTGTACACTTGTATGAGTAAAATTATCAATAGAGCATTTTTACCAAAAGCAACTTTATAAAATTCAATTTATTATTAAAAACATCTAAGATAGGCTGGCTTATGATAATTGAATAAAAATAAATAACAAAAAATTCTACGGAATTAGCAGAAAAGGAAACTTGCTCTTCAAAAGCAATTATGGTTCGCTAATCATAATAGACAACACTAAAAGAAAAGAAAAGATTAAATTTAATTTGTGATTCCAATCAAATATTTAAGTAGAAAATATTTAATCGATAGAAATTGAATTAATAATAACATAAAATTAAATGAAGAAATTTATGAATTAAATAATAATGCACTAATGGGAAATAATAATTCATCCTTAATATTTATTAATATATATTTTTATAATTTTTTAAAATTTTTATAATAGTTTTGTAAAAAAAAATGAAATAAATTCTATTAAACAGATACATTTTTGTACATGAATGACTTTATTTCGATTATTCAAATATTACAGCAAGATGACTTTCATTTTTTCCAAAATCTCACATAAATATTTTAAAACCTAAAATATATACTTGATATTGATTATTCAATTTTTAAGTACTTAAAAAACATAGCTAAAACTGTGTATACATCTAAATATATGACTGAAAGTATGTTTGAAACTTCCCATAGTTTAAATTGTTTTAAAGTTCACTTTTTATAAATGAAGATTTGAATATTTTATAAGAGTCAATTCATTCTTCAATTTATATCTTAGCATTTTTCATTCAAACTGACTGCTCAAAATGAATTAATGTCAAATTACCTCTTTATTAATAATTTTATTACTGACACAGTGCTTTAGATGAGAGAGTAAATTTAAATTTTATTTTACATTTTTAGCTTGATAAATTTTGATTTTTCCCCCATATTAGGTAAATTTAATGCCATTATACTATTATTTTATCTGCTATATTTCCTTCTTTATGCATACATTTGTTTACAGACAAATTTTATAAAATAATGGTTTTGATCAATAATGTTCATTATTTATCTCATACTCCTCTAAGCAAAATGTGTCTCATTGATAAGAAAAAATCAGTAAGAATATCTATACTAAATCTGAAAAAAAAGTAAATTTTTCGTGAAAAATTATTTAATTTGGATAAATATCTCCCATGTAATTTTTAGTTTTTAAAAATAAGTCTATAACATGTAATCTATAACATAAAAAAGTATAACACAAATCAATTATATAGAAATGTAAATGTATAACATTTTGTCAAAGCATATGCACTAGAATAATTTAATTACTATGTACTTATTTAAAAAAGGTCTTTCACGAAAGAATAGCTAACAATTTTTAATATTATGTGATGTTTATTTGTACCCTTAATGTTTTTATAACTTGAATAGTTTGTAAAAAAATTAATTTAATCTACAATACTTTTTAGTTTTCTGAATTGCATTACACATTTAAAATTATTTTATATTTTCAATTTCTAACTGAAAAATTAAAATTTTGTAATATTTTCAATTATTTTTAAATATTAATATTTTATTGTTTCACATATTGGGTGTTTTAACATTCAAATAATAAAATTTTTACATTTATCATATTTTGACATTAGAATAAAATCTTTCTGGATAAAGAAACCTTAGTATTTCAGCAAAGCATTTTAAAAAAGGTCAAATAATTTTTCCTTTTAACAAATACTTTTAAACTTTTCTTAAAGAAACTTGTTTTTAATGAATATCATTGAAGCGTAAGTAAATGTTTTTAAAAAAAGTTGCAATGAATGCATGCACATTTCATTTTATATCATACTTTGCTAAGTTGTACGACTTTTTTAATAATCCTTAAAATCTAACAAGAATTGCAACGAATTCATAAATCATAATAAGAAATTTGCAGAGGAATTAACGTTATTTATTCTAAAATGCAGGATAGAAAATATGAATCAATATTTCAAATCTTCACCTTTAAACATTTATAATCTAAATCCCTATTGTTAAAATGATTCATTGAAGTCTGGTTATTGTAGTTAAAAATTAAAGAAGGTAGCTGGAGAAGCTAATGTTATAAATGATAATCTCAATACAGTAATAACAGTGGATTATCCTTTGTTACATTCTATGTGGAAATGGAAAAAAAATATGCAGATATTTTATAATTTATATTTATAATTATTAAATTATGTTTAATATTTTTAATTTATCATTAAACCTTTAATAGAATTTAGTCAAAATTTGAGTTTACATAGTCTCAACCTTAAACTTCTTAATAATAATTCTCTTGTATGTTAGGACATCAAAAAAAAATAACTCTTCCTTTTTTATATTTAAAAGAACGACACATGTATTATTTTTGTTATTAATACATATACATTGATGTAATATGTCTTCAAGATGTTGTGAAACTTTGCTTTATTTATCATAATAAATTGTCATAAGAGAAGTAGTTTCAACATAGACTATTAAGATCTCTGTGCTTTGAATGAAAAATGTTGAATGAGCATGAAAAACTGTAGTAAAGATTAAGTGGGAACGTCAGATTGGCGCCAAACTTCGGGACAGAAACCATCATCGAATAGAGACATTGTATTTACGTTGAAGATATAGGAGAAAAAGTAGTCTAATATTTTGTGAGGGCTATTATGCATGTAATATAAAATATCAAACCAGAGAGATTTTCATATTATTCTGCTTAATATTTCCTTGACATTGCTAAAAATATTGAGTTTAAAAATAAAATACAATATTTGACATGAATTTAAAAAACTCATAATTAATTCGGTTATAAATCAACAAAAGTCAACTATTTTCTTTCAAATTTGCATAAACTGATTAAGAAAATTAATTTAAAATATTAAGGACTACAAATTATTTAATTGAATTGTGAATTTTTATCTCCATGGTAGTCATTGTGTATTAAAATAAATTGAATTGCTTGGAATGGAAGTTTAAGAGTTTTCGATATTTGGATAAGTTAAAGATCACCTCATTCATAATGCTTACTGTGACACTTAATATGAGTTGCATGCTCAATGTCAATTCAAAAATCATTTTTGGGAGATTCCGGATAAGTTTTGTGTTTTCCTGCTTGGTTCTTGTGTTTTTGAATTATGAGGACCAACTTTCAGAGTAACTAAGTTCTCATGTCGTCTAAATGGTCTTATCAATTTCTCAGATCTGCTTCTATTCTATTAAAGACGGAAAAATAAATTATCCCATAAGAACTTGTTTCAGAAAATATGAACTTGAATAAGGAAATAAGTTCATAGAAATTTTATTCATTGTATTAACTTGTAAAAACATAAATACATATAATATTAATTGAAATGCAGGGAGAAATGAATACGTTATGAGAACTGAAAAGTGGTATTTTATTGACTACTTTTGCGCACTTTGCTTTAAATTTAGAAGACTAGATTTCAATGCTATAAACATAGAAAGAACTTAAAAATTTAGTATTAAAAAATGTGACAAAATATTTTCAATTAAATTGGCTTACCATTGGATTTGCATAAGGCTAACATTGTTATTTTTTCTGCTGGTACGTTTAAATGTAAACTTATACAACATATTTTATGTGCTTTCAGTATCCAAAAAATCTAATATTTTTCTTTTATCTAGTTTCCTTTCTAAATCATAGTTTAGCACTGACACTAAACGAGAAAAATATTTTTTCTTTGTAAAAAAATGACTATTTATCGTGCATTGCATCAAGCTAAAGTCGAAATTCCCACTGCCGTTACGGTTAAATGTGCTCTAACTCAAACAAGAATATTTTTTTTTATATTTACAGTATCTCAGTGGATTTTATCTTTTCAATCGTAGATAAGTGCTTATAATATTTTCATTTGGGAATTGTAATTTTGTATCAAAAATATTATTTAAAATTCTTTACTGTTTAATTTATGTTACATAAAACTAACTTTAAAAACTTCCACATGCCGGGTACATTGAAATGTGCATTGATGATTTTTTTT